>CAJNOJ010000585.1:0-42343 GCA_905250025.1 Adineta ricciae | reverse complement strand
GAGAAACGTGTCTCGAGCGTTGTCTTTACTAGGCGCGTAGAAAATTTTTTACAGCATTTTTCAAGCTTTTAACTTGGTTGGGGGCTTTCTTGTGACAGGTATCCTATCTCTAATGGTTCTGTAAAGTATGGATATGGCAATTTCGATCAGATTCGTTTTCAAGTTCTGAACTAACCGTAAGCCATCAGAATTGGAACTGTTACAAATCCATTAGAACTGATCTAAAACTGCCACAACTCAGGTAACAGTTTTGAAGACTTTATGAAATCTAGTAGAAAATCAGTTTAAAAGCACTCCTCACCAATGAAAACTCGTGTACCATCAGTGCGGATGCTCAAAAAAATTAGAAAAACTTCATTAAATACTTGAAGGGGCCACAGACGCAAGAAAACACATACATCACTTTGTGTGCCAAAAGGTTGGCAAAATGTACTCAGGAGTAATTTGCTGTTCTAATGTAAGATTAATAAATCTATTCTGTTTATGAGAAGAAACTGATCTTATTTTCATTGTTATCGTGTCATTGAAGTATCGATAATTCTAGACGGAAGACCGATCCACCAAGATCAGGACTTTGCTTTCAATTAGATAAGACGAGAGAATGGGACAGTATAGAATCAAAACAGATTTCTCTTCTTCTATTTCGTAATTTTCCAAAAGGGTGAGACGCGGTATTAAAAACAAATCTTATGCATCATCAGTACTACCCGTGTGCTCAAATTTTTAAGAATTTTATCAAACGTTTCCTAATCATATCATATTACAGTCGTGTTTACTAGGTTTTGTCGACTTAAAAATACATATCGTCATTCAAATGAGCGCAAAAGATGGCGGATACAGAAAAATACCCATGAAACAAATCGTTCGTAGACATTATTACAACTAAGTTGTTGGCAGATAAATTTTCTTGTTTGTAATTTAATAGATAGCTCAATCGTTTCTTTTGTCTATATTTTAATTCATTCTTTCGATTCTATCCCTAACTATTGGTTACGCCTCGTAATCATTCAAGCAGCATTTTGAGCAAAAAGTGCTTCTTTCACGGAATCAATCGAGAAGGGATGCGATTGTTCCATCTTATGCGAAGTCATAGTACGAGTCTGCTTGGGATTTTTTAAACTCATGGAATTCTGTTCACTGTTGACAAGAGGAATGTATGTGGCTTGATCATTTGAGATCGTACGAAACGCAGAAAAAAAGAGTTAAACTAGCCATTGCTACTAAAGAGGCGGATAATCGCTACCATAAGCTTCACTTATGTTTTCGCCTTTAAAGTGACTTAAAGGAATAAGGTATAACTAAAGTTTTGTATGGGATATTCAGTGCAATATCTCTATGAACAACAAAATACTTAGGGCAATCCAAAAGTAGTGAGGAAGACATTTTATTTTCCTAAGCAGAGCTCTAAAAAAGTTTCTTTTTTATTCATAGATAGAGTGTGTTTCACTCTATTTTCCTATGCTTTTTTATCATTATTAAATTGTTATTATAATAACAAATTTCGGGTAGAATCTGTTTTTGTTACATATATGCTGATAGCATGAACATGAATGCTTGTGAGCATTTTTGGAATAACTTTTGATAGAAATGAGATAGATAACTGTGGTTTTCGTCATTGAAAAGAGAAAATGAAGACGTATAAGGCTATGCATTACTGATGTTATCTATCTGCATTTTGTAAGGTTTTAGCTGACCTTTTAAAAAGGAAATTTATTTAATGGCTTTTTACAGTGGGCTTTCGATAATCGTGTACATATTCGAACCGCTAGTCGAAGATCAACAGACTGCAAAAGGCTCATCTGTTTAACTTCAATGATATGTGGATAATATCTATCCTAGATGAACCTCTACTACAATAATCTGTCAAATTTTTTGCTTTTCCTTTTTTCCCGGAAACAAGCGTTTTTCCAACGGTTGAAAACTTGAGTAAAAAAACTATTAAAAATCATATTACAAAAAAATCGATAGTACATGATTTGATGCGCCTTTATCTCGTCTTTTCAAACGCGAAAACCACGGTTATCTATCTCGTTTCTATCAAAAGTTATTCCAAAAATACACACAAGCATTCATGCTACTAGCGCGTATGCGAGAGAAACAGATTTTATCAAAATTTTATTATTATAATAACAGTTTAATAGTGATCAAATAGCATCGAAAACTAGGGTGAAACATGTTCTATCTGTGCGTAAAAAGACACTTTTTTAGAGCTCTGGTTAAGGAAATAAGATATCTCCGTAACTACTTTTGGATTGCCCTCAATATAAAGTGTACGACGGATGTTTGGACGAATGTTATGTTTCTGTGTATTTTCACATATTCATTTTTTCAAACTTATCCTTGTTGTATAGAATTAAACCCTATCGACTGTAGTATTTTGTTGTCGTGTTCGCACAAACCTCCTGCTTGAAAAATGGAAAACTGAACCTTAGAAAACCTACCTTGTTGGAAAAAGTTTTCTTACACTGTAGAAAAATTTATCAAGACAAAAGAAACCTGCACTTTCAATGCATCATATAGCTTCTCTCATGTTCTTCTGAGCTATATTTGAATCAAAGTAGCACTTCATAGTCAAAGAAAAGAACAAGGAATGGGTGCGTGAAAATATGCGAAAAAGCTGCGTTTGCTTAAGCTTTGGTGATACGCTACGGTGCGTCTCGTGATGCGCGCTACGAGATAGATTATTGCATCGAACATTGCAATGGTATTGCTTAGATGTGCAAATACTGACGAGAAAGTCATCCTCATGATCACCCACTTTTTCGGTTTAAAGTGGTTGATTACCTCGGGCAACTTTCTCGTGTATACTGCATGGTAGGAATAATACTATTCAAGGTCAGTGACGGTATAATCTCGAATAGGAGGTATGATGAGTTTTACACCAAACGAAAGCCCGTGAACAATGGGATTCATGAATATAACTAACTGGTGTTAATATTATAATGGACTATACAAATGCACCATTTTTCGAATTTCGAAGACATAATTTGACAATTTTATGAGTACTTCAACAGAAAAATATGAGACTCATGAAATTTTTTCCGCGGTACTTATATACAAGTTATCAACTCGAAAACTATTTTCAAGTTGCTCAATATTCCTCGTAAGTCGCGAAATCTTACCTCGCACTGATTACAAAAAGAATGTAATATCACTGATCAATATCAACATTTCAGTATTGCATTGTTTTTGTTATATCTTTCCTTTGAAACTTCTTGTTCACGAGCTCAGTCAGTATATTCGCATAGTTCCCACTTTTGTCTTCTTTCTTCAAACGATATTTTTTTATATTGTATGTAGTAGAATATCACGCTTAACGTTTAACACTGAGTAACGGAGGTGACCATTGTTAGCATAAAATAAGTCGATGGGAAACGCACATCCTTCGGTGGACTTTTTTGTTTGATTTTATGAAAGGCTTTGATAAATTCTGAGTACATTCGAGCTTTGAACAAGAAATCTTTATATGTTTACTGCATGATAGGCTCAACATAGAAGCTTATCAGAGTAATCGACTGGACAGATCACTGAATGTTTGTATAATAAATCTTCGATGCTGAGTATTTCTCAAAAGCTTAAATATCGTTTTCCAAAGTATTGGTCAGCCGTAGTACATAGCGAAATTTCAAAAAGTGTGGCTCATGATAGAATTTTGATATATATTTCTTTCTATCATCGTGAGGTGTGCTTCACCCGACTTCTATCATTCGATTTCAGTATCTTCCACATGAAACACCTAAACAAGAATAGATTTAACAGGCCAGACACTTTTACAGTTGATGTCTGTACCATGACTCATCTTCGCGACATCAAAACAGACTATACTAAATCCGATATTTCCTGCTTTACCGTACACGTAGAATTTCAAACACATTTCTGACAAGCTAATATGTGTTTTCCAAGACATTGAATAAAGCTTTTGTTAGGCGATTCTTGAAATAGTTGCACTTTATGGGCTACTCTGATCTTCAATTTAATATTTGTAGAATCGTGTGTCATCAACATGAGCACATCTGACAGTTCAACAGCTTCCAAGAAAACTCTTCACACTAACGACTATTTGACCAAATTTAACACAGATGCCTACCTCAGCGCATACTCTTTTTTCGAAGTAAACCCATCATTCGATTGTTTGCTGAAAAAGATGATAAATATCTTTGTCCAAAACAAACATCGTATCGGTCACGGACAAGCTCTTGAATTTGGTGGTGGACCGGCTCTTTTTTCATCATTTATCTTGGCACAATATGTTAATTCTATAACATTCACTGATTACACACCAAGTAATTTGAAAGCAATAGAAGACTGGATCGAACAGAATGATGATGCCCATGATTGGACTGAGATGTTTGAGTTCATAGTTGATTATTATAAAGAAAGCGCAAGTGGTCATCATATTTCATTTTCTCATCACTTCACTATTTTTTTTTTCTTTTATAGTCAAATGACCAGTTGGCCAATCTGAACAATTGGGAACATCGATTACGTGATGCTTTAAATTATGGAAAACGTTTAAAATGTGCGGATGTAAATGGCGATCACTGCCCAGTTCTCAATGGTCAGGATCGATATGACGTTATTTTGAGCTCTCTCTGCTTGGACTATGCTTGTCTTACTCTGGAAACGTATAAAAACACTCTTAAACGAATGAAGAATCTCCTTAAACCTGGTGGTTGCGTAATTCTGACACACGGTCGAAATCAGACATTCTATACTGTATTAGACAAAGACTTTTTTGCCTTACCTGTTGATGAGAAGAAGGTACATGATGCACTCGCTGAAGCAGGCTTTACAGATATTCAGGTCACAGGCATAGATAAGCCTCGAAACAAGTATGCTGACGCTGATGGTTATGTTGTTGCTTGCGCATTCAAATCTAATGAAGAGTGAAACAAACACTACAGACGATGATTTATTAATAAAGTGGTTACGTATAACTCTCGATCCTACGAAGCTACCTATTGTTGTTACTAATTCACTTGACATATACAACTACTAATTAATATATTCTTGTCCCTTTTCTTCTAAATTTTCTCAATTCATATTTAGTTATAAAATAAGTAACTCGACCAAGTTGTTCCTGATTGTCTGTGTCTCTTAAAATGAAAAACAAAAGCTGTTTCAATTTATGAGCTCAGACACTTGCTTATTTGTCTCATGGTATTTTTAAGCATACTCATTTTCCTTACTGAAACTTTCTCAAGTAAAAATTTAACCGCTCGCCGGTCGTTTATGGCTAGTCATCCATGTAAGAGCTAATTGCAAGTTTATTACGCTGTAAAGCTTTTAGACATGAAAGTTTTACCTCTCCTGTGTTGCTTGGTCAATTGTTCTGACTTTTACTAAACTCAACTAAAATGTTCCTATCAACAAACAAAAACTTAGTAGGATAACTTGAATAAATTTTAAGATATTAGCTGTAAAGGGTCCAAAAATTTAGCTTTGCCTTTCGTTTATTCAACGAAGAGCTACGCCACCAAATTGTGTTTTGTTACTTGAGTTTTCATAATTGTCGATATTCACGAGAGAATTTACAGTTCTAACATGTTTAACTCATCCGTTCTTAAGATGTGCTTTTTATTATATTTATATCGATAAACCATGTAAACGAATAAACAATATTTTTATCACGCCAGGTTAAAATTTATCTAACCATATGATACTCCATGAAAAACCGATAGAAGTCATGTGACATAAAGAATGATTGATATGATGGAAAGTTACTACGAACGACAAGATGGTTGTCTTACTTTTCCTTGACAAAAGGTACATAGTAAAATTTCTAAATTTATGTCACAGAAAAAATGTAATATAATATTTTTAGTTTCCTTGAAGCAGATTCCTGCGATACGATATTACACTGACGAAATTTGAAGCACTTTATCCGTCCGTTGTCCTTCAAAATAGGTCATGATATTGAGATCTGGCGACTAGTTTTTTGCGTGAAAGATGGGAAAAAGTATCACTATTTTACGGGCAATTTCTGATCTTATAAAGTATTTTAATTCAATCACCAACGAAGATACTTCCGCATGTTACATATATATATATATGCAGGGCGGGTCACGAATATCCCAGCGATAAGAAATGTTAATATCTACCTAGATGTTGCCCAAATAAGATGATATTTTACTAGTGATAGAGACTTACTTAGAACTTCTGTTGGCACGAAACAATTGAACAGATCAATGTTATAAAAAAATTAATTAAATTACTTGAACTGTATAAGAGATATTTGAGTTAACTTCCTATATAGGCGTGTCAGACACTCTGTATAAGAAGAGCTATGAGACACTTTTTTTTCCTTGCCATAGAGTTTTCATCGTAAGCTCATCTCATGTATCCACAAGAAAAAGAAATAAAACGGACTTGAAAGAGGGAATGTCATATGAAAAGAAGTACAATAACAATTGTGAAACGGATTAGTAGTGCCAGCGTAGTCCATGGTGTTACTTTTGTATCTGTTGATGTTACCAGTGTTCAGTAAACCGAAATTGCGCATCTCTTATCCATCGCCACTCTTACAGGTTGGAACTCAAGAATCGAATAGGTCTACTCATCATGATCATGCCGATAATAAGCGATGTTATTCAACCGTTCAGATGTAGTCTCTGATTTCTCGTATCAAACAAATATAGTTAAAACAGGTTTCTATATATTGAATAAAAATATGGCCTATATGCACATATTGCATTTACATAGCTAAATAGTAGAAATATCATCAATATATACTCAACATCAAGGTTGCTATATAATAAATGTTGTGAAATAGATATCAGATTAACAATTGGTGGCACTTGACGTTATTTGTCGTTTTCGCGTCAAAAACCGTTAGGCATGAATACGAGTAAAGGAGCAGATAAAAGTATGACACTCACACCCATACCCATCCATAAAAATGAAGTTTGAGATGTTTGTGTATATGATAACTGTTGTTTTGCTGGCATTTGATATATCTACACTAAACTTTCAAAAAAATTCGTTCAGATATTCATCAGAAATATCGAAAATGTGGGGGACGGCAGGCTTTTCCATTAACGGAGAATCACATCTATGACATCTTTCTTTTTTCCTAGTGCTATCATAACAAAGTCTTTCAATGACGATGCCTCTGAGGGTCGCTCACCGAAGTGGTGAGATCAGATGTATCAACATTTTTGCTGAAAATAGATCGCCTTCCAGCTACGTACGCATTCTTGTTTTCATAGCGACAATGGTCTAGTGAGATCTTTGAGCATGATCAAAACACGCTTGAGTACACTTGACTTAGCACACCCTTATGACAACTAACAAATACTTTTGGAAACTTATTGCTAGATGTCTGTATTCTAAAATACAATATCATGCAAGTCAAAGTCATGTTCACCGTGAAAAATTAACATGCATGCGAATCGCAGTTAAACGGAAGCGCAAATTATTCACGCTTAAGTTTTATTAAGTACCATATACTACGATAACTTATGTTCATTTTCTCCAATTTATCAACCATTGGCTATCGCATTTTCCACACATGATCGGTGATCAGTCGTCTTTGTAGCTGCCGGCACCGATGCCGATGCATTAGTTTTATTCGGTAAAAGCATACGTAGACCAGGTTCTTGCTAAAATAGAAGTAAACAGAAAGATTCATAGCAGCTGAGCATGAGTGTTTTTGACCGGTATACCTGCAATGCTTGTTCCACTTCATCGGCTGTCATTCTTGTGTATCCACGATTAATAAAATCATCGTACATTGGAAGAGTGCTTTTGCGATTCGGCATGTCTAGTACTGCCGCTATGGCATTATAAACGGTATTAGTGAACTGGTGAATATTCGTGCCTTCGTCATCGTAGTCATCCACATCCCATCGTGCGAAAAGACTCTCTTGCATATGCCATTCTTCGATATGAGGCGAATAGTCGGAACATTTACCCACGCTTTTCTTATTGTGCTGGAAAGAATATAAGACAGGATGGATATAGGCACTCTTCTCAGTGTGAAAATTGTCAGCAGGATGGGTGAAATGGTGTGTTGGAATATCATCACCGTACACATTGAAGCCATATTTCAAATAAACTTCCACGCGACCCACCCATGTGTTATTATCAGCCCACCGCTGTCGTGCGTAATCTTGCGGAAACACTTCCCATACTTCAGCCATGTAAGTAGGTGTACTGGTTATGTCTGATTGATGCATAGTTTTAATTGTAACGGTACAACATCCGTAATTGAACAATTCAAACAATGGCGCTGTCAAGCTGACTGTTTGCACAATAAACTGTGATAGTGGCTCGAAGGTGCCGTCGTTCTTTGGATCTAATACGCATTGAAATAAAGGAGCCAATGGTTGTTTGTGGTAACGTTCTGCAACTATTGATGCAAGCGCCTGAATGTTGTACCGAAAACCGTGAACAAAGCCTGATGCTGCGTCTCGATCATTGACACGCATGGATCCACCAACAAAATACAAGTTTGGAACATTCACGCTCTCCCAGCTGGATGTCAATTTGCAAAATTTGCCGGTTTCGTCTATCTCTGGTCGCACGTGCTCAGTGTTAAAAACTTCTGGCACGAAGTAGTTGAAACCGCAGCAGACGATAACATAATCAGTCATCAAATCACGGTGTCGCCACATCGGTGTTTCCCAGTGTGGATCTGGTGTAGACGTTTTTAGAATAAGACGACCATCTTCGTGGCGCTTAATTTCCGTCACGCGCTCTGCAGAAATAGCTGTGAGTGACTTCAACTGGGCCAGATCGTAACTAACAGATGCTTGTGTACGAACATCATGCACATTATGTGTCTGACGCGCAAACTTCAAAGTACTACGAATCAAAATTACGGTGTCACCCGCGATGGCTTTCAATGAATTTGCAACTTCAAACGCTGAGTTACCACCTCCAAGGATAACGACGCGCTTGTTGCGATATCGTTCAATATCAGCGGGATCAAAATCGCGATAAAAAATTCCATGCTCTAAAATTCCACGAATATTAGGCACAACAGGACGAGTTGCGCCTGTTGCCATATACAGACGCTTCGCCACAAAGGTTTCATTTAATGCAGTTTTGATTTCAAACTGGTTTAAATTATTTCTTGTTACTGACGTTACCTCACACTTGAAGTGCGTATGCTTGGTAATACCCCAATTAGGATGATTACCCACGTAGTCTAAATAATCTGCAAAGCGTTCGGCTTCTGGAAACAAACTATCGCTCCAATTGGTGAATAACAGTTTTGGATCTTTCTTCGAGTCCTCTTCAGTAATAGTGCTAAGCGTGTGCCAATCATAACGTCGTGCATACGACCATGGTGACTTGGCCGGTAAATGCTTCTTATTCAACGAGATAAGCTCTCTACATCTTGGAAAGTAGCGAAATTGGCCACTAAAACTAGACGACCGCTCCAACAGAATATACGGAATACCTCGGACTGTGAATTCCATTGCCAGATTCAAACCACCGGGTCCACCACCAATAATCACGTTATCATAAACGATGCCTTGAATATCGTGCTTGCCATTCTCATAGCTTTGATCAGCAACCTAGAACAGTTAGAAGCGCTAAAAGAGTTGCAAAAACGGAAAAGAAATGGCTCTGGTTGATGCTATTTAATAAATAACATGTTAACACATCATCTTAAGCAATCCAGATGCTCTGTCATTAGCTTAGCTACTAAAAATAGCAGGCTTGAGAATAACAGTATAAGCGAGTGGGTCAAGAGTACTACAACAACTGCACTCACATCTGCTCCTTCATCCAGACTCAACGATCGGTGCACAAGTTTTTATTAAAACTCGAAAAATACGCAATTCCGACTATGTTATTACAAATTTCGCCTCAGCTTCATAAGTACCTTTAGTAGATTTTTTTGATTGTAATGAATCTCTTTGACTCGTAAATCAGCTAGTGACATGTAAGAAATCGATAATTCCATAGAGCAGCTTTCACTCTATCAGAAGACGAAAGATTATACTACTTTTGGCCAAACCATCACGAAGAATAAACTCGATAAGTAAAAACGCTCGAAATTCCATAATTTGTTACATATTAGCCTTTTGCACTAGATTTTTCAAGTAACAAACGTACAAGAAGACTTCGTGCATAAGTGATAGAAGTTGGAGTTTCAGATTGGCTTTTTTGTACTCTTTCGCACCCATTACTCTATTTCGAAGAAGAAAAGCTTTTGTCAATCAATGTTTACTGTTTTGAGCGATGGAATCATGGGTCCTAACTTGGTGGCACACCCTTTCCCGAAAAATTTTCGACTTTTCATTCTTTTGCTGAGATATAAGGATCGATGACCTTCGTTTGTAAAAAATTTTCGCAAACCCAACTCTCACTTTATATCAAGAAAAACACAAAAACAATAGGTTGTGTTATATTTTTGCAGAACTAATTTTTCAGACATCAAAGACCGTTTTGCCGCTTCTATCTAGTCTGTGTTAAGCCTGATGGAACTTAAAAGTTGCCAGTAAAATATCGCAGACTTCGCAAAGTTTTTGACATCTAAAAGACAAATTTTTGAGAATTTTTAATATTCGAATTCTTCTGCCTAAAGTACGTATGTGGTTTTGTTTCAAAAGAAAAACATAAACCATGATTGGATAGGGCAATTCACAGTTAAAACTTCAATTCAAACGAATAAAAGTTGCGGTTTTCTGACTTTTGAGGTTTTGATTTATGGTAGTTATGAAGGCGAGACTTAGAACATTAGTATCTATGATAATTTTTGCTGTACTATTGAATATTTATCAATACTGAAATTTTCAAAAATGTTTCTTCGGTTGTTCATTAGAAACGCCGGAAATATGAGGGTACGTTAATTTATTCTACGGTTTCAATAAATCCTCACTCTACTATCGGGTCCAACCACTTTTTTAAGAAAAAACTCAATGTGAAAAGAATCAGAAGGTGCTGAGGGTTCGAAGTCAAAATATGTTTTCAAAATTTGTAAGAGTATATGACAATGGTGACGACGACGCAGGCGAGTTTTGCTCAATTTGTAGTTATTATTATGTGTAGTTATTTCGTCACCCGTCTGTTCGCATTCTAGATGCGGGAAACTAATGCACTCTTCTGACTATGTTGTACTTCCTCTATTATCAGGCTGGTTGGACTAATATATGATTGAACTAGGACGAGAAAATAAGTCATTAGCAAAATATAACTGTCAGCAAGGCGAATCAAAACCCTTTTATGAACATTGTTGTGTGGACGCTATTCATACTATACAATACCGACATTGTGTCGAAATCTTCAACCAGTAACGCGATACAACGTATTCAAAACTTCGTACAATACGGACCTCCTTTAGCCCTAGACAAAGTTCTGGGAAGGCTTTCTGCATGGTATTGACATAGAGTGTAATAGGTTCGGTTGCCTGAAAGTTATTCAGATGCACAATGATTTTTATCGATAATCATACGAAAGTTACAATTGGTTTATATGTACATGCTTTACAACTCAGTTCCCATTTTGTATTTCGACACATTGATACTAGTCTCCTCAGCATATTAAGGTACTAAACTATCACTTGTTCACCGGTATGTCATGTTTACTGTTAGGTATTCTATTAAAGCTATCAGAATATTTAGCCATCTGGCCTTAACATTCTTGCCTTTATTTGGTTATGAGATGGAAAATTTCGCTATTTGCGTTGTAACTGTAGAATCAAATGTTATCAAGCTTCATCCACTCCCATCCATATTTCGGCTTCTCATCGTAAAAATGTTGCTGAGAATTTCACATGAGATTCCTTTTGGACCAGGTATATTAAAGAGAGAATCTCAGCTGAAAAAGAACTGAACATATCCTGAAATTCTGGGTACAGACTCAGGCTCCTCGTGTCACCGATTTGTTGACTATTTGAAAGTTACACATGTCAGACCAGCTTCGAAGCGTGTTCAAGGTTCCATAGTAGAACCTAACGTAGCCGAACCTTTCTTGCTTACCTTATTGGCATTTTTGTACCAAATTTAGGTGACGTTGGTTAAGGATAGGTGTAAGTTGCAAAGCAGATCATTGTCATCGAGTATCAAGAATAAAACGAAAATCGGACTGTGGCACAGTATACAATTAAGTGTCCTCTGTATTTTACGGCCAAGTCGAGTTTCCTAACTTTTACTATCGTGAGAAAATTGAGGACATGTAAACTCTATGACACAAAATTTGATTTTTAGGAAAACGTAAAACGACTTTGAGAAGCGAGATTTAAGATATTTTAGTAGTAGAATGGGGTAGAAAGGAAACCTGAGTAAGGATATCCTATAATATTGACGACAACAGACCTGATGGGCGCATCTTTATTTCCTACATAGTATGCTGTGATCTATTTTTAAAAACTGCACTCCGTCTCGCTTGCAGCCAGCAGACGTTATGCATATAGTGCGGATGCAGTTCATTGGAATCTATGCCACTGAATTTGTATGATGAATTAATAGCTTTTACGGGTAAAAAGTGAGCAGAAAGTATCTTTCAGTATTAATAAATCGACAACCTCACTCAAAGTTTTTTAGGATCTTTTTTTTCCTGTATCAAACGATACTTCTTTTCTTAAAGCTATTAGCCTTCGGATCGACACATAGTTAAATAGTTTATAATCCACACATTCGAATTCATTGTGGCTGATTGGTTTTCCAGAATCTTTTCCGCAAAAACTAACATGATCCGTTCTGTCGGAAGTATCACTTGTTATAACTTCTCGATCTTCTTCGGAAGTTTAAAGTGAAAACATAATGAGCAAAGCAAAGACTTCCTCTGAGTTTTTCTCTAAACTGTTCTTTTTTCAGCAAGATGTTAGCGTAACCAAGATTTCTGCACTATTTGAAATTTTGAAACGCAAAGGGCCGTTCTAAACTGAAGCTCAAGGTCAATACTGAAACCGTACAGAGTCCGAGTCTCTGTTTCCAACTCGGTCATAAAAGAAACAAATAGTTCCCCGCGTAAGACGTTCATCTTCTTTTTCAAGATCTTCTTCCAGAAAGATTTTTACTATAAAATCAGTGCTGTTACATTCTTGTTGTTGTACAGGAGAGAGTTAACATCAAAAATAGGAACTAGAAAGACTCTAAACACTGAAGTTTATCGAAAACACAATTTCAAAACTCGTCATAAAATAGACAAACTATAGTGCATTCGATAGCGGAGAACTCGCTCTAATAAATGGAAGATTATTAATGAAAAATATTTGACAGACCTCGACTTTTAAGGTGAGAGAATCGTAAAAGTATGCGTTTGAAAAACAAACGAAAAACTGCTGCATACTAACAATCCAGCTGACTCCGACTCCAAAAAATTCAGAAAAGCGCACAACTGAATGTTTTCGTGATAAAGCTTTTTTTTCGATAACTTATTTACCTGATTGGTCATAGTAAGTCCGTCCGTCGTTTATTAGGTCTAATAACTCACCAACAACCGTTAAACCACTAGTAGAATATTGAGCAGCGGAGATAATGAAATAAACGGCAACTGATTTTATCTGCAATTCGATTCAAAAGTGGCTTCATATTTAAAATTCTTTGCCATTATCATGCAATAAAAGATATCGTTCTAAGTTTTTTCACCGTCTTGGAGTATACAGTATACCACCTTGTTGTAAACAAAATAAGTCGATTCAAGAATCTGACTGTCCAAGATAGTACATGAATTTGATTTAGAGAACACATGCAGATTACTTTCTATCTGGTCTCTATTGTCAAAATATCTCTGTAAATACCGTGCAATGTATATGAGTTAGCAGTTAGTTGTAAAATAAGAGAAAATGTAAAGAGTAGTTTTAGGACATCGATAATTGTCGGTGATAGAGGGAAAGGGAAAGAGACACGAAAGTAAGTTTTGTTTATATGTAGAACAAGATAGCATAGTCCATGCTTCAGGATGATAAAAAAAATCAAAACGATATCTTTCTCTGTAAAAGAGTAATAAATGATCCAAAATAGGGTGTTACTTTTCAATCGTCTTGTAGATTGACAAAATCAATCAAACCTCAATTATACGACTCGAAATATTTCTAGAGGAGTAAAAAAACTTTAAAGAGTTAGGAACTCATAAAATGATCTTAATTCAACAATCGTTTTAGCCTTGGACCATAGTCATAGCTCACAACTATAGTTATAACTTCCCAACGCCGTTGCGGTAGCCTATTATACTACAAATAAAAAAGGTATAATAACGAATCCGCCGAAAAGGCTTTACCAGCTCGACCAAGCGTTACAGAATTGATTTTTTTAACTTGTATGATCCAAACATCCTCAATAACAAGAGTTTTGCTTCGGAAAAGTTTTTGGGAATATATGAATTTTAAACCATTCTGAAGTCATTTTAAAAACACCATTCATCACAAAATTTCTTAAAATGGACAAAGTTTTTTGAAACAACTCTCATTTTAGCATTTTCATACAAAGCTTAAAGACTTATCGATAAACGTTCTACACAAAATTTGTTCAGTTTTTCATGCAATTTTAGAGTACTATGTCGTTTTCCCTATATAATTATTCCTTCGGATGAAGTAACTCAAAAGATTGAGCGTTACAGAATGTCACCAATCTTGCCATTTTGCACAGAGTACTGCTTAGGGACATTTTTATGATAATTTTTACTACGATTCCTCATTTCTATTATCCTGTAACAATAAAAACTAGTGTTTTCTATCAGATGAATAGTGCCTTTCAGTTTTCTTTTCATAATTTCATTAAAATTCTTATCGTTATTTTAACCAAAACGAAAATTGAAAAAGTGAAACAACTCCGAAATTTCATGATCATTTGACTTTGCCAACTCATTGGAAAAAATACGATCTTGGTTTTCTATGTTAGCTATGTAACTCGAAATGGCGAATAAATTGATGTATATTTTAAAATCGTATTCTCTGTAACAAATTCGTTTTCTTTATCTTACTGATTCTAAATCTTCCCCAACAAAGGAGACTGATGTCTGGCCGTGCCGTTATACGTAGTTAATAGCTTCTAAAAGCGTCCTGAAAAACGTGCTTTTCCGAAACCTATGGGAGTCCAAACGAATATGGCTGTGCTCGCATATTGCAAATCGCTGACGAAGAAAACTTTAAACTTTGTTCAGCGTAAAAGATAATTTCCTCAAGATAAAAAAAAGTTTTGAAGCTTCCGTGTGTTGCCACTGCGCTGTGATCTGAGCGTTTGCATTTTCTGGCGAAACCATTTTGTAGCTACTGACTGGTCTACACGTGGGCCACTCACGTTTTTGGCATCTTTCAATTTGAGTTTCGCTCCAATGATGAGGTATGAAACCTGGATAATTCGTGCATAAATATGTCTTGAAAAACTCAACAATTCTTATCAATTTGATTTTCTCGATTCAGTTCTTTTTCGGTCGGCCACTAGAAAACAATAAGAAAGAAACGTTGACGCTGCCTATATCTTATCTTTTGTGCATGGATGTTATCACATATCATCCACAAGCTTAAATGACTAGCAGCGGGCTTCATGTCATCAAACGATAATGTGGTTACATTGTGCGATTTGAGCGTATATAATTAATTTATGCTATGTATAATAGACTATGTAGTAAGAGAAAAAAAACAATGCATTAGTTACTCCTATATGAAATGCTTCGCCGAATCATAAAGGGTTCATTTAGATTCAGCAGCTTTTTCAGTTCGTTTTAGAAGAAGTCATTCCACTTGCCAACAGTAGACTCTTTCTCGCTTGCAAAGACTTCCATTTGTGCTAAAATGCGTATAGTTCTCTATCAGGCGACTCAAGAAACTGCATCTCGCCATTTGAAGCTCAAACCCAAAACTTATCCACAGATGACATACTTAGAATCTTTACTTTTCGGCAATTATTTATAGCTCATAGAGAACTGCTCGAAGTGGTCCACTACTTTTGAGTTCATACCTGAGATATAAGATCAGCGCCGCCACATTCGATTGATCTTAAGAGGAGTTGGGCCCATACACCTATAGCACCGAGTTATGTTCATTTTGGTGCACTTCTATTTTATAACGCTAGTTTATCTGTGCAACGAAATAAACGAGTTTCGATATGAAACTTTGCCCGCGAAGAGGCCTAATGTCTACCAGAATACCTTCATAGTTTCACAGAAAATGAATTTATCCTTCTTCAGATATTAAACTTTGAAAGCCCGGCACTTTCTAAAAAAACGAAAAAACCAAGCGAGGATTTACTACGAGGTCAATATCTGAAGAAGGATACATTCATTTTCTGTGAAACTATGAAGGTATTTTGGTAGACATTAGGCCTCTTCGCAGGCAAAGCTTCATATCAAAACTGGTTTATTTCGTTGCACAGATAAACTAGCATTATAAAACAGAAGTGCACCAAAATGAATATAACTCGGTGCTATAGGCGTGTGGGCCCAACTCCTCTTGAGATTAACCGAGTGTGGCGGTCCTGATCTTATATCTCAAGTACGAGCTCGAAATTGGTGGATCACTTCGGTCGATCCTTTCATCGGAGACCGTGAGTGCTGAGAAGCTGAAACTGACTGCTTCACAAGATGCCTGCACGACCTACAGTGTGGATAAGACAAATCACATGTTACGACCCTATATGGGGATCGAATCATAGTTCATTTACAGACACGAGTAGCAGTATCCAGGTGACACTGATAATCCATACAGGCGTTAATACAGTGACGTGATATGCTCAGTGTCTAATTTACTCTATATGAATCGTCAAATATGTGTATAAGTCGTTTACTCTCGAAATAAGCAGAATTTTCATTCCATTGATTCGTTGCGTTAACGGTATGTTACTAAACTTATCGAAATCTGCTAAGCCTAATAAGGATATATTTGCGGATGCGCGTTTCGAACCACCATGTACAAAACATTTTCAAGTTTCGTACTTTAGTTTGCTACGAAAACATGAAGACTTTGCAGATGATACGTCGAAGCGTGTACTCTCGAGCAGATCATCTTTGCAATTCGCATATTTTTAAAATCATTTTTGCAACAGTTTTCGGTTCATAGTTCTTCGAATGCTTTATACACGAGAGACTTTGATCGAGAAGATCCCAAGTCTAGATCTGTCCTCTCGCAGGGAACGTCTATAATGCCAAACAGCGAAATTACTCATGAGGTCAAATTTAAAAAAGTTGTTTTCACGAATGGTGGATTCATAGATTTGGGATCCTCACTCGTCAGCCGTCTCTAACAGCTATGATAACTACGCTACGTCTTTAGAACCAGACAAACGTGAGCACGCGTTTAAAGTCGCTAAGAATCTTCAGGGAGTGCATACGCGAAGTTTAGCTACTCGACATTCTGTTAAACCAGCCTCATCAGCTGTTTTCAAATACTTTTCTAAGTTCGAATGACCTTTTATAGAATGCTTATGCCATAGCTAGGTCTTAATAGCAGCGGTGGCCCAGTTTTATAATTCTACAATTATCACCAAAATTCCGAATTATCAATTTCAAATATAAGATTTTACCTATAATATTCGTGCAAAGAAGAACTTGAGCCGTCAAACTATCAGAACTGAAGTATTATATGTGAATTATCTTTATGATATTAACTATCAACAATTGACTAGAGATTATGCCAAAGAAATATCTCGAAAGTGTAAGTTCAAAGAAAATACCGCATCAAAAAGTGTAGAATAAGTCCACTTGGGGCCCGCAACACAGATGAATGGTTTAGTACTGAACTTTGCGAAAAGATACACCGATGAAAAACTCGACCATACATTCTTTATGGTTTTCATCATAGCCGTGAGCATCTTAAACTATTCAAAACACCATTTCTTAATTAACCTATTGTAGTCTTTTATAATCGGTGTGCGCAGGACAGGCTACTTTCCATGAACACTGCGCCTTCCACCAGTCTTTGTGGTCGCAAAATTTACGAAAACTACCATGCCTTTCAAACTTATGAAAATTCCGATCATTCTAACAGCTCCAGTTCTTTTTTTGAGCAAAGATTATACGTGGAAAAAATATTCAAAATTGGTAAATCGGAATTTTGGCCATAATTCTAGAATTATAGAACTGGGCCACGTCTCATGTATTAAAAGCGTTGTTTTCGTACGATCGGAAGTTTATGATTTAAAAATTCTTTCATTCTGACGGCAAAACATGCAAGTAGAAGATAAATTATGTAATGTAAGCTGTAAAGCTTTTTACACGGTATTTTTATATAGTTTGCTTTTAACCCATCGGATTAATGGAGCGAAATATTTGGTTTCCAGCACGCGCTAACTGAGATTCAGATGAAAACGGCTCTTATCGAAGTGTAGTCGTTTTGTGATCATCCGAATAATGATCGAATAGCATAGAAAAATACAATCTCGATTTTTCGAACATGTCGTAAAAATAGTAGTTTTGGCAAAGCCTTAAATGAGAGGATAAGATATCTTGCGAAGTTTATTTTGAATACATCTAAGCGAAAGTGTAAACAACTTAAAGATGATGGCAGATAAGATGTAACCTTCTCTCAAGATCATGGCCCCGATAAAAAAGGGGTTCTGATTCAATTCCAAACAATCATAGCAAGATGATTCAGATATATTGACGTTTTCAGTATATATTTTTCATAATGCTGCAAGATCCTTCGACAATTCGTTAAAAATAAATAGAAAAACAGAACGCCTAAACAAGGGACTATAGGATTTTTCTAACATTATTTATTTCTCTCAAGAATCTACAAATTGCAAAATAAAACATGGTTCCATAGTAATCATGCAAAGCCATTTTGTGTAGAAAACAGCATTTCATAATATATTCCGTGCTTTTGTATTAGCTCGGTGTGGGTGCCACTTTCGACAATGCGGCCTTGATCAATTACATGAATTGAGTCGTATGAATGAATAGTAGACAAACGGTGTGCAATTGTTATCAGTGTTCGACTAGGATCATCCTCCTGCGTTTGGTTAATTGCTTGTTGAATGATCTTAAATGACAAAATCATCATCAATATTAAATACATATTAATCGAATTCGCCAATCAGAGAGAATACTCACTTGTTCGTTATGTGGATCCAAAGCACTTGTTATTTCATCCAATAATAAAATCTTAGGTTGACGAAGGAATACTCGTGCAAGAGCAATACGTTGCTTTTCACCACCAGACATGAAAGTACCTTTAACACCAACTTTTGTCTGGTATCCCTACATATATCAACATTTAAGATATTATTAGGCAATGGTGCATGACGTTTGAGAGATTTTAAGGAACATCTCATCAGAGAGACTATCAAAAAGATGTATATGGCTTATGAACTTGCTTCTCATTGCTTAGAGCTGCACGTTTTATACGTCGACTGAAAGATGTGCTCCATTGATCTTTTATACATATATTCATAGCATCAGCTTTCAGAAGGAATCTAACAGAAATAATACAGTTGTCCGACAAGAAATGATCTATAAAATACAGCTTAGGTCATTGGAATAGAACTGCAAAGCCAGCTCGTTTTCTTTGAAAGAATTCATCTGAACCCAGCCACAATCTTCGACTCGTTTGATTCTACTCTTCATCCTTGATTATCGACTCACTCACATTTATCCTGGAGAATCTTGTTTCTCTCGCTGTGTTTTTTTATCAACCGGTGAAATATAGACATATCAGAGGCAAGCAAAGAGACGTTTTATGCCACCAAGGCTCTTTTGTAAGTGAAAGAAAAATATTGGTTTCACAGGATTGTGCCTAAACTGTGTCTTCTATTCTCCTAAAAAGCTTATAAACCTGTGGCAATTGTCGAATCAATTGATCGATATTGGCTTTGATTGCAGCATTGACAATCGCTTCCTCGGGAACATTCTCTAATCCATATGCAATATTCTCTGCGATGGTCAAGTCGAATAAAGACGGTTCTTGACTCACAAGACCAAGTTGCGATCGAAGCCACTGTATATTCAGTTCTTGTATATCCACTCCATTAATAAACTAAATGTAAATAAAATGCGATTAGTTTCCATAATAGTATTCTCCATACTTACTAACTGTCCCTCTGTAACGTCATAAAAACGTTGTAATAACTGGATAATAGTTGACTTTCCACAACCAGATGCTCCTAGATATTTTATGCTTTGCGGTTGTAAACATATAAAACATTTTTGTCTTACCGACAAGAGCCACACGTTGACCTAACTCAGGATGAAATAAAAAAAACTAATTGAGTAAATATTTCACAGCACGAAAAAAGACAATCCTTTAGACTCAGCTCACCTCGATCTATGAGAGTACTATAAGAATGATTTCATGACTGGTCAGCCACAGAAAATACAAAATCTAGGAATCTATAGTAAATTATGGTGAATATTGTAGAATATTTTAATGTGATATTTCGATAAGAGTCTTTTTGACATCTATCTTATGACTCAGTCAAAATACTGTCCCACTAATTATAAAACTCTACAGAAATCGAAACTTTCATCTTTCAGTGTTTTGACTCTAAAATCGCCAAAAATTGAGCAAATTTTAGCTTTCTTGTCACAAAATTATCAGTTTAAAAGATGTAGAATTAGACTATCGAAAAAATTATGGTTTACCATCTTCCTCTTTTGTTGTTAAATCCAAAAAGATAAACATAAGTGTGAAAAGTCTCTACACTTCAGATGGACGTGATATTGCAGACTTCGTTAAGCGAACTTTTCTCTGCAGAATCCTAGACTTAGTGTCTTATTTAAACTCGACCAACTCGAGAGTAATTTGACAGAATATTATACACTACGTTGAACATAAAAGCAGATAGTTACCAACATATAAGCACGATCGCGCTTCATCAGTATTATTTGGACACAATAGCGAATATTCATTCGAATGACTAAGATGAAGCTGCTTATTTTTTAAGCACTTTTGGATGTGGACTACAGTAATTATCATGTGACTTTTACAAGTTAAATAGCAAGAACGAGGTAAACGTAGTGCTACACATCTACTTCCTGACTTAATTTGGACGACCAGAAATGTTCTAGATGGGGACCAACCACCAATAATACTCATCGATTACTCTATTTATCAATCTATTGGTCATTCCATTTGTTGTTTTCATGTAAAGAAGTTTATTGGTTAAATCTAATGTTTACATAAACTATAAACCTGCTTTATCAGAATAAGATGCAGTGCCATCATCCTACTCCTACCAGTTTAACTCAATCGGGTGCACGACCGTCTCATCCTGTAGTCCGACAAACTATCAACCAACACAAAGCAAATTATTTAATATGCAAACTATGCCAAATTCGGAATAGAGCCATATACACTCAACCTCGGCAACCGACTTGAAAGAATTTCAGAGCTGCTCAAATCGTTCACTTTCAACAAACTGAATCTTTGAACACCTCAGTTCAGGTGCATTGAACCGTTTCATTAGCTTTTTTCGAATGAATTCTTTATCTAGAAGATACGTATGAGTTCCTAAGTTTCCGTTTCATTAATTCCATCTTCGCATAAGCTGATTGGTGATTTTTCTACTATATAGTGGTGGACGCAGTTTTTATCCTAAACAACATCTTCACTTTCGAACCTTCTTCAATATGATTAGCTGTACGTTTTTAACAACAAACTTGAAGAGGGAGTCGTATCGGTGTAATACGACTTCATGGCATTAAATAGTTTGTTCAGAAGAATTAACGTAACGACTTAACTCACGTGAACTGAACTGAGCTTTGTAGACCTCTAAATCATTCTGTAACTTATATAACACGGAATTTTTCATTACGCTTCGTTTCGGATCATGTAGTGTTTGCTATTGTACTTACCCGGCTTGATATTCCATTGAAACTTGTTAAGAACAATAGTTGTTGGTCGAGTTGGATATGCAAACTTCACTTTATCAAAGTCAATTTTTCCACAAAAATTACTCTAAATCCATCAATTAACATGTCTGATAAATTAGGCATTCTTTTACTTGTTCTTGGCCTTGCCGAGAGGCATTGTCAATATTTGGAATTCGGTCAAATAAGTCGAAAAAGGTATATGCAGCAGAGATCGACGCACCAATACGAGTTGATCTATCATTATACCAACAGAAATGAACGCGAAAATAATGTCTTTCTTTACTTACAGCATGCCAAAAATTTTACTTATTTGTAACGTAAATGTTACAAAGGCAAAAACCCTAGAGAAATCCAATAATGAAAAAATTGAATTAATTATAAAAGTGGCAAAACGCCCACAAAAAATACTGTTGAGAGTGTAAAACCTAGATTTAGTGTAGTGAGGCTGTAATACGAATCTTATCTTTGTTGCCATCTGCATCCTCACTCGCACCTCTTTTACTGCCAAAATTTTTCTGTCGATACTTTTGCCACTAAATCAGTTAGTTAAGTTGAGTGGTCAATCTCATTACGTGATAATATCGTCCAGAGCTATCTGGTTGTTTTCTACAAGTACAACAGTGCGCCAATAGAGAATAGCTATTGTGAACGAATCTAATGCCCAAGATACACCGACTGTCATAGCATTGACAAAGCTTGATTTCAGCGACGCTCTACATCAAAGTCACAGATTCAGTTAAAGTCAACTTCAGAAAAAAAGAAAATATATCTATTTTCTCGAAACTTACTTGAATATTTGTTGAATTAGCTCAGTATACTGTCGTAAAGCCTCATTTTCAGCTGATAATAGCTTAATGGTACGCATGTTATGAATGAATTCCACAGCAACCTGTAGTCGAAAAGATATGTACTAAAGCTCTCAATGATAAAGTGCACTGTAAAAAAAATTATTTATTACCAAATTCATTGAAAAGGTTTTGTAAATGTTCAATAGCTTCCAAATGCGTCAAAGACCAGACCAAAATAGTTTTCAAAATCTGCGAAGCCTTTTCAATGGGTTTAGTAGTAAATCATTTTTTTACAGTGTGATTCTTAGGGAAAATACGTACTGAATTAGCTCGATTGTAGTATATATCCGTTTTTGCTCTGAGCAATCGATTGGCCTGTATTGTCACGTACATCATAATACTCAGAATGAAAATCGGTACAAACAGTACGATTGTCAAACGCCAGCTGAGAATGAAGCCAAATAATATGCCACAACAGACTAAAGACAAAGATTCGCAAACAGCACCTAACCGAGTGCCCGTCATATCTTGTAGAGCAGTAGCATTGGAAGCTAAACGTGCACATATAGATCCTGAACTATTCTCTACTTCGTCGAAATAAGCTATTTCTTGACGAAGAAGACATGCAAATGCTTTTGAACGAATGCGTTGAACTAATTTTGATCCCACGATAGCAAATGCGGTATACTAAATAGAAAAAAGCAATCAAAACATCGGCCATCGATATCTTCAGTTGCGTCGTTGACGATTATGAAGCTTACTTGGAACAGGAATATAAACGTGCTTATCACACCCAAAAGTATAAAGAGTAAACTTGCTACGGATACCCGATAGCGAATATCTGTGCTTCCGCAATTTTTAAATGCCTATTTAGAAAAATGGACACGAATGTTGTTGTTGTCCTTGAAAACCCATTTTTGAAACTGTACGTCTTACATTGATTATATTAGTTAACATCAGCGCAAACATTGGTTGAGTTAATCCGATCAATATGCACGCGATGCAACCGACTAAGATAGTGACCCATTCAGAAGCATTCATTGCTAGAAGTCTTAGAAAGATAGACTTTCGATTCGATAATGTTAAATCTTTCCGCTAAAAGAGACAATTAGTTATAAAGCTAATTAAATTGATAATTATCACGATAATAATGAAAGGTTCCAAAGCTCAACAGAACTACAGACAAAAATCTGATAGGCAAGGATTAGCTTCTTTCAAAAGAACTTTGATAGATCGTATGATATGAACCAATGTGAAGCTGTTCTAAGAATATCGTTTTGTATGGTGATATTTACTTGATTTCTGTAAACAAATTGACCTTCACTTAGTGCGCCAGATTCGAATACTATAAAATAGATTTGTTCAAAAGAAAACTCGAGCCATTTTTAATCACTGTTTTATATACCTATTTGTTTTTCTTTTTCAGCTATGATTGTTTCTGTGTTTAACAAGTCATCTCGTTCTTCCTCATTTCGTTTTATTGTTTGTTGCGTTCTGACCATTGATTGATATCTTCCATCTTGCTTGGTCATTAGTGTCTTATGTGTTCCTTCTTCTATAACTCTCCCTTCATCGAATACATAAATATAGTCAGCATTTTGAATAGTGGTTAAACGATGAGCAATGACTATTGTGGTACGATCTGAAGATAAGATTACTTCAATCAGATAGTCAACAAAAAATTTATAAAGTTCACTTTTCGACGCTCGATCTAGTGCTTCTTGGACGATTTTTTCATTGATATTATCGAGAGCACTCGTTGCTTCGTCTAATAGCAACACTTTGGGTTGTTTGACCAAAGCACGAGCTAAAACAATACGTTGTTTTTCACCTCCACTCAACTGCACACCACTTTCACCGATTGAAGTTTCATATTTCTAAATATTGGAAATTAGTTAACATATATTAACGTGTGTCAATTAAAGATCAATACTGTGTACACACATCAGGTAATTTCATTATAAATTTGTGTGCGTTAGCTTCTCTTGCTGCTGCTTCGATTTCGTCACGTGTTGCATTACGTTTACCAAGACGAATATTGTCATATATGCTCATGCTAAACACAATCTAATGTGACATAGTATTGAAAATAAAAAATTGTTCCAAAAAGTAGGGCACGAAACATACAGCTTCTTGACTAACAACACCAATATTTTGTCGAAACTGTTTAATACCGTACTCTGTAAGTGATCGGCTACCAATATTTATTCGGCCAGACGAAGGTTCATAGTAACCAAGTAGAAGGGAGATGCATGTGCTTTTTCCTACAGAAAAATAATTTCGTTTTAGTAGTATATTTACTCAATTATCTAGAACGTTACCACAACCACTCGGACCAACGAGAGCAGTCTTTCGATTAGCGCGAAATATCACATTAAGATTATTCAAAACCATTATTTCTTTTCGCGATGGATACATAAAATTAACATGATCAAATTCGATGTCGTCAATGAAATCAAGTGTTGTATCACCAGTAAACTGATTCTCATTTAATAAATCATGCTCGATGACAGTCGCATCCTGTCCCTATATAATGAAGCCACATCCTCATCAGACTAGTGAGTTTTTTCTACTGCATAAATTACCTTTTCTATTAGGTTAAATACAGACACTGCTGCTTCGCGACCTTCCGAAAATGATTGAAAGCAGGGACCAATGTACCCTAAGAGCTGTATACACTCTGCAAACAACATAACAATCTACAACATAGACAACTCAGCTGATTTGCTAGCGTGCTTTTGTTTGTCGCACAAAAGCGATAGCTTACAACGAGGATGTGATCAATAGTTGTGACATGACCAGTTGTGGATGTCATAAGAACCGAACCAATAATGAAACCAGATACGTAAACCAAATGATAGATTAAAGAAAACCAACCTACATAAGTACCATATACAACACCTTTGCGGACAGTGGTCCAATAAGCTGGATCAAGTTCTCTCTCATATCTAAATTCAGCCAACATAATAGTCCATTGTGACATCATATGTTACAATCCCAAAAATGCTTAATACATGTATTAGAGCCGATATTGACGTGATTCCTCTCTTTTTTTGTCACACACCTTCATGCCCTCTAGTACGTGTAAAGATTGACTCAGACGCTCTAAGTCGATTTGTAGAATGAGTTTTATCATCGTCAAAGAATATGTATAAAGCCTTCTCTCTCTTTCCCTTCTGAAAGGATCAGATAGACGATGCTTTACAAAGCAGACTATGATTGATCTAACCTAACTTATGGGATAAGAAAGTTATAAGCCTACTAACATGCGTTGAAAAAAGAACAAAAATCAACCTTGAAAGCATACTCAATAATTTTGCTTTAATTTACGTCTGTTGAAGATATTTAGAATCATTTGCACGGTCATATCTAAACTTGAACGTCAAAGCTTGAATGAAGAAAGCTAATCCAATTGTGCAGGACACCAAAAATAAAGAACTTAGTACTTTTAGTATCGTTTCCGATGGTTGTCGCTTAAAAGCGTGGCACCGATGAAAACTTAGTTGGATCTTTTACGTCCAGCCGCCTTTTTTCATGATCTATAAAAATTCTTTCAAGGAAAAATTATGCGGTCAAGAGCCAGTTTAAAAAAGTCAGCAACCTATTTTTCTACGTTGCCTCTAACAAGAAACGACAGAGGAGCACGACCATTTTCACTGCAACCTAAACAAACCTAACCCAGCAGTTCTTTTATTTCATGAAATTACTTGATTTCTACCGAAAGCACTAACACACAGACTAAGCTCACAGTTATCCTTTTCTTTGGCAACGCATACGAACAACCTTATAATTTCCTACTACATAAGTTATGCAGAGTCAGGCACAGGTTATTTTTATAGTACCTTGTCTATTTAATTTCTTCAACAGAGAGGAAAGAAATAGTTTTATACATACTCTTTGGTGATAAAAACAATCTATTATCCATCTTTCATACGTATGCTTCATTACCTTTTTTGCTCAAATTGCCCACCATTGAGTGAATGAACAGTTCGTAGTGAACTAAACACTTCTTGGACGATTCGTCCTGCTCTACTGTATGTTGTTAGTTCATTATGTGTTTCATAGGCGATGCGCTAAAATACTAGGCCTATTAGAATTTGTTTCGCTAAATAAAAATCTTATTACTCGCGAGAAGATCATCGAAGAGCCAACAGCGATAGGTAAAAGCCATGAAAGAACTAATGATAACGCCCAGTTAGTGATGAAAGAGAAGAGGAAACCATTAATAATACACATTATGATACAAAAAAGTAATAAGAATTCAATACCAATGCCCAACTCGATTTTTGGTAGATTACTATCCCATCAATTGAATGATAGTCGACATTTATCTGACTAAAAGATCATTATTACTTACTCAGATAGTTTGCTGGTCAGTTCACTTGGTGAATGGGCATCCATGTACGTCATATTCTAAATAATGACAACGGATTAAGATAATAACAGTTGAATTTTTAAGATGAATATTGTTTTCAGACGATATATAATGCAACTAATCGAAGCATAGCAAATATCAAATCATGATTACCGTTGAGACTACTTCATCTTGAGTTTCTAGATCTATTAGTATTCAAAATAATTTAGTTTCCGCCGATTAAAAAATTCGAAATTATCTTAATAACAACGAATACTCAGTTTCGATCTTGAGATCTATTGAAGATGTCCGAAGCTGTTGGAACGCAAAATTAGTTCTTTGAGATAGCTTGCACTACCATACATTGTCGTTCCACTTAACGACATGAGGCCCGCTTAGTTTCAAAGTAACCTTATTAGTTCCAATTTCTTGTCTATCATATCTATTATTACATTGAACTTACTTAATTGTAACATGATTACGAAAATATGCAGGTATGTGAAGAGAGATATACTCCTCCAGAAAGTAACTATGTTCGCCAAAAATTAAGAAACTCCGGTGCGACAAGTTTAACATGTATGATGTTAAGAAAGTCTACACACCGTCGAGTAGTAGTTTTTATCATACGTTTTTCATTTAAAGTGGCCTGCATAAGAAATTTCTGAGGCTTAATAGATAATAAAAGAAACTTAGTATTCCACTATGCATAGGATCAATCACGCAAAAGAGCATATTGACCCCTCTCAGTTGGCTTAATTTTTGATCACAGTACATCGTCCGACCAAATTCTTTTACCATAAATATATGTAAAAATGTTTGCTCTTTTTGATGTGCTTCAATTAAAAGCAATTAATTAAGATGTAGTTAGCATATATGTTTCTAATTATGCGATAAAAAGTCTTGAAACGTTCAGGATGAACGCTACAACACGATCTGCATATACGGTAAAAGTTTCAGCAAAGTCGGAGATGTAACATCTCCTTCGAAAAAATACCCACCCTTCGACCCCCTCCCGAAGTGTTGAAGCAGAAGTTTTAACTTCGTTATATTTTTTAGTTATTGAAGAATGATTCATGTTTATATGAATTGATTTGAACTTTTTTCCTAGTCATAGGAGGATTTTTTCGTTCGACCATGCGTGCTTGGTCATGTGACTAACATTGAATAGTTGATTTTTCAGAACATCTATGTAAGCCTGGGAGAGTGTTGCACTTGCACAGGGGTCTTATAGCGCTGTAAGCGCTACACACCATGTACTATTTCGTTTTGAAAAGTATTGCTTTGGTCCACAGCTATTTTAACTTAAATTACATACAGTGCAAATCGCTGTCGTTTTTCGAGTCACCTTGTTATTCAAATGATTTTGTCTATAGAGCTAACGAAAAGCAATTCATTCGACTTACACGTGTTATAAGCGATCGAAACAGTGAAATATTCATACGCGAGGTCTGTCGTTTCGTTGTTATCGACCATACAAAAATTGCTAGTGAACTGCATAAAAATGAAGTGAATCCAATAACTACATAAATATCGACAGAAAAAAATTAATCACAATCATATCGTGAGTTTAGTTAAACAAGTTTCGTCCGTTGACTTACCCAACAACTTATGAACCGTATCCATAGTTTTTTGTCTAATAAGATGTAATACTGAAGTTTGCACTGTTGTTGTTGCCGAAAGCGTCGTCCCATTCTGGCAATCTAAACTGCAAACACAGCACAGAAAGCCTTGAGAAAAAGAAGTTTTCTCGAGTATGACCAACTTAAAAGATCGATCGCAGATTAATGGGATAGTGAGAATCGCGGAGGAACTATTGCTTTGATTAGTAGTGACGGCTATAAAACCTTCGTGTTCAGCTTGACAATGGATAATGAATGATTGTGTTGCAAAAAATCCAGTAATTTGACCAAAGAGAACAATATTGGCAATGATACAATAAACTTGTATTGTAGTAAGACAAATACTCAACAGCATCAAGATATAATCAAGTCCGTCTGCAAATTTGAACTAAAAGCAAATAAGATAAAATTGGTTAACCAGTGCGGTACAAAACATTTTAATTTTTTGTTGTTTCTCTCGTAAATATCTTATGTTTTGAAAACATTTACCAATTTGGAAAGGCCTACAGAATTTTTCTTATCAGTAGTGCCTGGTTCATAACTGTCATGTGTATTCTTCAATTTTTCATATTCTCGTCGATTCTTTTCACTACCAAAGTACCGACGCCAGTTGAACGAGCTAGGAAGAAAATAATGATAATAATAATCAAGTTAGTAAAACTTTTGATCAATAGATCATACTTATTCGGAGAATTCTGTTCATTACTTTTACTCTCATCACCAGCACGACCAGTAATTCTTGATTTGTCCAAAAGTGGTTGTTCATCGGCCATTTCAAATTTATTATACTAAAAAATACAAACTACTGGCCTCAATCATTCGGTAAGAAAAACTTGTATTGGTTTCGTGAAAAAAGTGTAACTTTTATCTTGTCTACAGGTGCTCTGATGAAAGTGTCCCTGGTCTGAAAACGAATGTTTCGCGAGACAGATCTCTAGAAACCAGAGTGCAAGCTTTTGTGACTATATGGCAGTTCGCCCTTTCTTTAGCGCTGAATTTTCTGCTGATAAGTGTAAAGATGCGGTCGATTCGAACGCTCGAAGTTTTTCCTCACCACTCATCAACTCTATCCATAACGCTCAAAATAGTAAACCTGAGCCGTTAGACATAGCCTAAATCCGACGCCATTCTGTTGCAGATTCGAACAGTCTTTTTAAAACTGTTTCGCAAAAAAGACGAGGGATCCGCATTAAGATGCATTTTTCTTCAAACCAACTTGTTGAAACTCCTTTCCCAAAGACTGTTCACTAAGGTTTATAAGGGGAATATCATAATGGTTGGGGCCGCCGATTCTCTTTCTGCAGCGGTGCAGACATAGGCTTCAATAAAATATCAGAAAAAGCTATATAAAGATTGAAGTGTTTTTCGTGAGCCTATGTAGGAGTCTTGTGCAGAGCGCCGTGTATCGCTGTTTTTCGTTATTTGCAAGGGAGCCTTAGTGATTTCCTCACTAAAGTTAAAAAATCTATCGATACTTAAAGAAAGGTCGCTGTCCATCGACAAATATTAAAGAACAAATATATACATTATCCTGCATCAGATGTGCATATAGAATCGCGAAGCAAAACCTCAACTTCTATAATTACTTTCTCTAGTACGGCAAACATTCAGAACATACGACTGCGGAGAAATAAGAATAATTATTTTATCAGAACTGACTATGATAGGGGAGAAAAAATTCTGATTGTAATAATTCATGAAAGAACAGGGATGCACGAGGTCTAAGGCTCGACACAGGTCTAAAAAACTTGGACGACCCAGAAACCAATGAAAATTTCTATAAAAGTATTTGAGCAGGTAAATACACTTTTTGAGTAGAGGCATTTAGCGGTGTGATGGTAACGATGATCCTGCCAATAGAGTCTGGCAGGATCGGGTTTTTTCATTTCGATCCCAACCGCTTCGCACTTCACATAAACTCGTCCTGATCACGCTTCCGGCAATATATTTTTCGGGATTTTCAACGCTGCTGTCATTTCCTGTAAACACGACTCACCCGGACTTAAAATCCATTAAAATATGTCCTCGGAATTTGTAGTCCGCATCCCGTTTTTGACAAGGATGCTCGTCGAAATCGCTACAGTCCCACCGGACTCTACCTATCAAATGCATTCTATTTTGTTTTTACGCCGTTCTTTGTTTTGTCCTTGTATGATATTTCGATTGTTATTTGCTCTTGTGATCCTGTTACCACTGACTAATCTGACTGGATAAATTATATCTCTCATTTGTCGAAAAAGTGTAATATAACGGGTGCGCCAGGTAGAATGAGACTCTCCGTATTTTAGCGATATTACCTTCAATTTTCATCCCTTAAGGCGGATTTTTTAAAAAAATCGTCTTTTCTAGTTACACAAAAATATGTTATTTTTATTAACGTAAATAATTTCCAACAGTTTGAGAAAGGCGATACAATCGATCAGTCCAAAAATTGCAACTTTCAAAGACAACTGATTCGCGAACTTTTTTTTACTGAGGACTTCAGTTCTTGAATCAGTGTTGCTTTTGATTGGACTTTGCTCCAGTCCATAACATTGGCCAGTTCGTGCCAACTTCAATAGTCTAGTGGATTTAAATCCGGACTATTAGCCGACCAACGATCTTTGTTAATAAATGATGTTGGTACGGCATGGCGCCATCCTGCTGAAAGGTCCAGTTATCACCAAAACTTTATTTCCGAACTTTAGGGCTACAGAAAGTTTTTTTAATTTAAGACTCATGCTCAACAATTCCTTTCTCAAAGATTACCAAAGGTGTAATACCTTTGGAACAGGCAGCTAACCACACCATTACTTTTTGTGAGAACTTTCGTTTTCGCTTGATGCCACCTTTGGTGTCGGCATCAGCACGATTTAGCTTTTCAGAAGTTTGTTCGAACCCAGTTTGCAAACTGTTTCCGTTTGATCCTTTGGTCATCGGAAACTGATGGTTCAATCACTTTTTTTATAGGGCTTCAGTCTTAAATCGATTTTTAATATTCGCCCAATACTGGTTGCAGAAATTCCAAGATCTCGGGATAATACCCGGGATGATATTCTTTTTTTTAGTTTGGCCTAAACAGCTTTTGACCTTTCGAATATTTTTAGTCCTAATAATACACGGACCACATCGACAGATCATTTGGCACCACCGTTTAATTGTCGTTAACTCAATACCACCATTTAAATCACGATGCATTTCTGTTGGAGTATCACCATTTCAGTACTTTGAAAGTACGATATTTTGCAGATCGTTACTTTTCATTTTTCGAAAACCTTTTTCAATCAGAAAAAGATTTAAAAAATTATTGCTAAAATACTGAGAGGCTCATTTCACCTGGCGCACCCGTTACTCAGTGAAAATCATATTTGCACGCATGGTGATTACTCAAGAAACGAAATCGTAGTAAATATGAAAGCTTTCCGAGTTAAAACGCTCTTCTTCGCTGTTTGCTCAATTGAGTAATTGTACTGCTGATCGATTTCAAAAGTTCGACCGCTTTGTGAAGTATGAAAAATTTTGTGGGAAATGCAATTAGTAGAAACTGATGTGAAAATCATGAAAGAAAATATAACACGTTGAGTCCAACCGGATCAGCCAATTAACTTTTATTATAACGCCTCTCCCGACCTAAACCCATCATTTAATCAAACTGCACAGAGGTTGTCTTTGACCAGAGTGAAAGAACTGAGATGACTACTTGATTAGCACTATTCAAGGAGACAATCAAGTGAAAACAAAACTATATAGCTCGTAAAGGCCGTATATTTTGTAGGATCTAACTTTTTCTCTAATCTAAACGCGTCAAAGTACGTGTTTTGCTAAAAAAGGATCTTTCGGTAAACCAGGCGCACAATATACGAACTCAAATTACTCACAATCACAAACATTATCTCTGACTAATGTAACCCGACTGATAATAGATCTCACTTGTCGAAAAATTATTACCTTCCCAGGGAAAAAAACCGTATCAATGTATTGGAAGTATCACGAAAATGAAATCGCAGGAAATTTGTAGTCACTGCCAATTAAGAAAACTTATTTTTAGGTGCTTATCTATTTGAATTATTGCTTTGTTGATTAGTTTTGAGAGTTCGGATAATTTGGATGATGCTGGGAAATTGGTATAGATAATGTGGGAGAAAAGAACAGCCTACACCAAATTGGACATTTTCATCCGTTCAAAGAGAATTGCGTCTATTGACTACGGTGGTAGTATTGGTTCACAAGAGAAGAGATCGATGCAAGTAATAGTCGGTTATCCTTGCGATAGGCCTTTGTTCAGCCTCATTTTCGTATACTCAAAAAGTGAGCACACTATTAAAATCGTTCAGTGTGTCCGTCCGCCTACATGATGACTTTCGATAGAAGGATCAGGCTGAGCTCAAACTTTCTATACAGCAGCATCCTATCAATACCTCAGTCGAGCTCGAAAGTGACCCGATCGGTTGTACTAATGCTAATTTTCCGTGAAATTTTCTCAGATCTTTATATGTGAAGTTGCATCATTGTGTGCTTGTTCGCGATGCATTCACTTTCTGGATTAATTATGAGCGTCAAACTTCCCATGCACGTTCCTTAAGACTAAGAAAACCTGGAAAGAGCGCTGACTGACCAGTAAGAGGCTACACATTTGTGACTTGAGGGGAGGATGCGTCTGAGTGATATTTTCACCCAAACAGTTTTGTAATAAATAATGCGCGTAAATTTTCATCGAGCTTTTGTAGATCCGAGAAAACGTGTTGGCGGACCAGTGTCGAGTTAGATTTATACAACTTCACACATGTACAACTTGAAACTTGAATTCGAGTTTCAAACGTAGCAGAGCGAAAGCTGTTCAAAAACAGAATTCTTTTTAAGATGTGTGTTTCCATCGGTGAGGCCAATCAATTGTACAATAATCTTCTATTGTTCATTTTTACATCAACATTCTTTTTCGATGTCGAAGATGAGAATCATCGATGGATCACTAAAAGAGTTTTTAAAAAATTTTTATCACTTGTTATACTTTGTATCTCGTACACATTTTGCAACACACATAACTTTTGGATAAAATCCGAAGTTTCCGTATTTATTTTTCGGTATTGTTATTGAAATTCGGTTTTAGTGCATCCAAACTCCGGTATAAGGTTAGTTTTATTGTTGTTATCAGAAAGAAAACGATGCGTTCTTTGCATTCGAACTACTCAGAACACATGTAAAAAATCTTCGTTTATGATTTAAACAAGTCGTCTTACAAGGTATTGTTGTTGATACTCACAATCCACCTTCGGAAAACAATTAATTTCAAAGCGACAAATTACTCGCTATTAGTAGCTCAAGTGAACGAGAGCTGTTCAAACAGTCTCCAATCAATCAGTGCAGACTGAGGCCCACTTGAAATGATTAGTGTTCTTTCCTGTTTAGTGTATAAAATCTTGTCGCAGATAGATTTTCTGGTTTGAATAAATCCTTATGTAGACCACAGTTTGGTCCACGAGTCGAAGCAACACAAATGCAATTGTATAATCTTGCAACCCTCATTCGTGGGGAATGTGTTTAACTTTATACAATATCAGAAGTTGAAAATAACGGTGGACAAGAATTGGAGCGATATTGTTCGTTTCTTGTAATTAATGTGAGAAAGAAAACAAGATGAAATAATTAGCATTCCAAAAATAATAAGGCTAATGTGTGGTTCGTTTTTATTTGAGTGTTCAACTGCCACAGTTTCAATAGCATATAAATCTGGGCACGCTTTTTGACGGGATTAACTTATCTCTTTATGTAGTACCGTGCTCGAAATACCAACACGTTTCAATTCGCGATGCTTAAAGACAGCATTTTGGAAATCACTGCTAGATACTTTTATGGGTACAATATTCACATTTGAAATGGTTTCAACTACCAAAGCCTACTTGCTATCAGAAAGCTATGTTCAGATGAACAGATGGCCGATGTAAATCGGTTGCTGGCAAATAGTCGCCATATGCTGAAAGCTGTTATACAGCAAACTTAAAGGAATCGAAAACTGCCTTCATTGTTGCTAAAACGATGTGTATAGGTGGACTCAGTTTTATATGAAGCTTGGTCCACATTTACCCGACCCTTATTCTTTGTCTCGAAGAAAATCAAAGCTATTCTGGTGTAGCTTTTCTATCATTTGGTTCTCTTTTTTCACACTAAAGTTTCCTTATGTCTTCACCGTCGATAATTCCTTCATTTATTTTATTTCTACATCTCTTTCTAGCTCTTATAATACTTCAGTCCCTACATTTCTCTAGATTCTTCAACTTCTTTGCTTATTCAGTTTCTTTCCCTTTTACCTACAATCAGGAAATCTATTGAGCATCCTTGAATGATCACGATTGATTAGTTTCACTTATATATTGAAGAACGTAATTTACTTCTTCCTAACAATACGCATAATGAGAACGATAACACGAAGATTAAATGAAAACACGAGAATAACGAAAGGGATAAAGAGAAACAGCATACAGTTTGATGCATTCGTCCGTCCACGAGAACCTTATACAGTCTTTCCTCTTCATCGATCTAGCATGATAAAATCTTCTTCTATAACTCATGTGAGCCGCAAAATTGATAAAGCAGTAAAAAGATGTACGAGCCTGCTCTCTCTATACAATGGACTATCCGTTTAACAAGATAATGCACGCGAGTATTTTTTAAATAACTTTCGATAGACGCATGATAGAAAGCAGTGACTTTCACCACTGAGAAGAGCAGATGAAATCGCGTCGATTCATAGACGTCAATGACTTTAATTTGGACTTTTAGGCTATTGTACAATAGTAGGAAAACGAAATGTCGTAAGAACAGGTCTGATTGTCTCAGAAAAAAACGAGAAAAACAAAAAACCCAGCTTTTTCGCCAAGATTACTGGTAAGATGAGATAGAATTATTGAATATAATACTCAGAACTTCCAAAGCAGTAAACCTTTAAGTCAAGCCCTGTATATATTTTTGTAGCTCCTGAATTGATGGCTCCTACTCATCCATTAAAGCTTAAGATTTGTCTTATCTTCATTTAATAGTCATTATTGTTTCTAAGGTGACTATGGACCACTATTGATTTGAGAAATAAATCGCAATGATTTTATATGAATCTATGAGTTATCTCAGTTGCTTTCTAGTAGTCAAACCGCAGCTCTCTACCTTGTGCGCATCGAAAATTATTCCAAAAATACCCATACGCATTATTTTTTCAAACGGACAGTAGTAAATAAAGTGAAATTTTCGCCTCACGGTCAACTCACTCATATTCTTCGTTAAAAAACTTTGTAGTTTTTTAGTATTTAAATTTCATACTTTATATTTTGATACTTTCCAAATCTTCTGTATTAAGTTTTCTAATAATCCGTATTTTCTTGTTTAAAATACCATTAGATTATTAGGTTTTACTTCATGTTACTAACGATATTGTTGGTGATAGTTTAGGGGTTTTCATATTTGAATCACATATACAACGCTGTCAATTGATAGTACCATCATGGAGAGTATATTGTACGATCGTTTTTGCTCCTCGGTTCTTTTAGTGAACAAAACCAACCCAAGTCAAAGAGTACGGACCGGTTCCCATAGGAAAGCGCAGGAAATCACTGGAACATGGAAGCAGTATTCCGACCGGAAATTTTGGGATTTTTTCCGATGATTTTCGGTTAGTTCCTGTCGGAAACCACGTGAAATCGACTGGAATTTACCGGAAAAAAATCCCAAAATTTCCGGTCGGAATACTGCTTCCATGTTCCAGTGAATTCCGGTGCTTTCCTGCGGGATCCGGTGTTTTTTCCGCGGCTTTTCTGCAGGATCCCAAGGGATCCGGACGCCGGAACGTGCGACATGGGAAGGGGGAACAAAGCTGTTAGTATTATATTCACTCGACAGTTTTTTTCCTTTTTCTGACATCCTCTACATTGGAATGAACACGGATACTAACAGATACAAAAGAAATCAGCTGTTCAGAAAGGATGATATGAAATGAAATTCGCCCAAGTAGTTCTCTTTTAGCAATAACAATGACTGAATTATATAAATTATCGTTCATTATACTCATCTAGATAGATACTCTCCATAGAAACATTCAATATTAAGCTGATGGGTTACGTAGAATAAAAGCCTTTCTGGTTTCACGACGGTGGGACGAAGAGTCTTTGAAAAATATACAGTGGTACAGGCAGAGGGAGTCAGCGCACGTCACGTGTGAATTCTCCAGTGTATCAAAAAGCCGCTGTCCCGCACGTTTTTTATGTGCACTATCCTTAACCTTGGCAGCCGATGTTACAAAGGGATAGTACACCTATAGCTGCAATGTGAAAAATATATACGATTCATTCAAATATAGAACTATCTACTAGGAACTCGCTTCATCCAATTATTTCTCTATAATTTGAGAAATGTCCCGTTTGATTTCCTTTCGAATAGAACTTAACTTCCATAGGGCTTCGTTAACCGAAACACAACAAAGCTATGAGACGTGTGTTACAGTGCACGGAATCGTCATAAACTTCTTTCGCTGAAGTGTTATTTACTTACATAGACCGCACATCCACGATACAGTCTATTCTTAACCCAGATACATGGATCATTTAAGAAGAAAAATAGTTTTCACCGCTTTACTATAGTTTCTGGGGAAAAAAAGTACTCTTTGTGAGCTGTTCACTCTGGAAAACCTATAGGTTCTTGAGGAGATCAAACATATTGTGCATGCTCAAGGAAAACACAGTACTTCAATCTAGTTCAAAATTTTAGAGTATACAGGTGGTTAGAACCAATATCTTCACTCAAACTTTACAAATACTAGAAATTAATATAGCGAAGAAACGAGGATACACTAACGTGCAATTTTGATCAGAGTTGCGACAACAACAGCGACTTACCGACGCATCGTAATTCACTAATGAGTTGAGCAAGTTCACCGATGCTGCAGTGTATGGTAATAACGATTTATTGATGAATACAATCAGTGTGAAGCTAGCACGAAGGAGCTAGCACGAAGAAACTGTGTGTAAGCTAAAAACTTTTTTTCACAAGTTTGTTCGGTTGATAAAACCTAGTCCATTCGATTCAGAATTCAATTCTGCATCGAATGGCGGTATTTTTATTCACCGGACAAACTTGTGAAAAAAGTTTTTAGCTTACACACAGTTTCTTCGTGCTAGCTCCTTCGTGCTAGCTTCACACTGATATGAATACAGGATGTTGCTGAGTGACGGAATCAATCGTCAGTATACCATGACTGTTGTGTCTCTAACTACAATGTACAGCCTGAATTTTTTCTCAGGATGCAAATAGCACATCCAGTATCTTCATAAATTTTGACTCTAATGAATAATCGTTTACCACAAGTCGCTGGTTTAAACATTTACATTTATAGACATACATAGTTGGTTATCCACGCACAGGTAATCAGAACTTCTAGTATTATAGAAAGATTGGTCGCTCGCAGTCTTCTCATATTCTCACCATCTAAACCTACCTTCAGCATAGTACACTTACCTGCGCGGTCCTCAACATCCTTCTACTCTCCATCTTCTTCCTTGCCCACACCTACATTCTCAAAGCGGGTAAAAACTATAAAATGTATCATCTGCAGAGAGATGATAAAGTATTTGAATCCGGATTGCAACGCGCAGGTTCAGGAATGGCTTTAAACCAATATTTAAACTCGAACTGTACTAATGTGAGGAGAGGAAAAGCGAAAAAGGTAGAGTTTACTCACGTGCAACTGCAATTCGAGATCCAATAACCATGAAGACTTAGCTATGAGCTGTGGTTCGGGAATGAGTTCACCAGGTTCATGGATCCTCCACTATAAAATGCATACCAGTTCATCAATGAATCTCAGGTATTACTGAACGACGAAATCCACTGCACGTACATCATTATTGTTGCATTCCTAATCGTGATATTTCACCTAAACCTATTTCCAACGTTACTACACACTCACAGAATCTTCCTGAAGTTTGAGTCTAGTGGATAGTTCACCACACTGCTGGTCGTTAGTCCTAACACTTCCGTTTATCGACAAGCACAGATGGTTGAACTTCTACTCTTATCGAGAGCTTTGCATTTCCCACCAGTGATCGCCCATACGTATACCCAAGAACCTTCTGAGTTCTCAATACCTCAATTTATCTTCAACTTATCACATCTAGTCGCACACTTTTCAACTCTCGCTTTTCTTTCTCACCCTCACATCCACCCTCACACTTCAATTCATCTTTATTTTTCACAATCAAATACATACATAAAACTAAAAATATGTTCCAAGCGTTAATACTAGGATCTGCTTCTTGTATTGGCATTTCAATGACCAACATAATGAATGAAACAACCTTCACCTCATATGGCGCGTTAGTTTACGAGCTTTCCAAAAGAGATGACTCCCATAATAGAAGGTTTGGGCTTAATTTCTAATGCCATAATAAGAGAGCGGGAGGCGTTAACCGATAATGAATAGCTTTGACGTTGTTGTATATAATGCAGTTTCATCCAACAATATGGTAGTTTGTCCCGTTCATATAACAATATCGAAATACATAGATTGTTCATAGTTGGAATATGTGTATTCATAGTAGGTGCCGAGTTAGCCGAAAAGTCCTGTTATTTCATTTGTTATTACTTGTTTCTCAAGTGTATCCGCATTCACGATTTCAGGGTCATTTCATCGACTTGTCTTGTAAACATGTTTCAGGGAAACGACGAGAGAGAGAGGATAAGAAAAGAAGAACTGCTGTTCCGGTTCAAGTCGTGCTAAATCGTAGCATTACCCCAATTTCGGCTTCCCGAAATTGTATGCGAAACAACAGGGGGAGAGAGGCAGGAAGAGAGGATGGGGAAAGAAGAACTGTTGTTCCGGTTCAAGTCGTGCTAAATCGTAGCATTACCCCAATTTCGGCTTCCCGAAATTGTATGCGAAACAACAGGGAGAGAGAGAGAGAGAAAGAGAGGGAATTGGACAAACCTGCATAGATGACATTGTTTTGCGAAGTGTTTCGTACTCCATGAATGCGTTGATTAAACTTGATATAAGTATGGCTCGTGATGATGGACGCAGATCGAACAAGTTGCCAGGCCATCAGTGGTTTTATTTGTTACCAATCGAACAAATTATACAATGATAGATGACGCGGTTACTAATGTGGTATATTGACCGTGTCCAGAATGTGGTGTATGCTTTGTATTTTTTAGATGAATGCTTGATATCATCGGTATCCTACAGTGTAACGGATTATCGTGCATATTTTTCGTACATTCGATGCTTTTCACCCGAAAACAGTACTAGTGACGGGAAGTAATCTGGATGCATACTCGTTTCAGCATTCTGTTACGTTAATGGTTTTTGCAGGTGGTCATTTTTATGGAATCAGTATTCGGTTATCCCCTGTTAATATAATATGTTCGCCGAATACTTATTTGAGTACGATGAATAGGAACAGACCCGTAAAGGGTTTGTTAGATTATACCATATATCTCACTTGCACAGTCACATCGGCAGTTATCAATAATGATTGATTTTAAACGATCCATTTGTATCTTTAGGCCGATACGAGAGGTTGATGATATTCAGTAATTTCTCCTCTTGAATGTTACATCCTTCACTCACCTAGTCATCACGAGACAAAAAATTATTGTGCCTATCGTATTACTTTCTCTTTTTATGTGCGTTGAATCGACGATAGCCTTCATTTTCTCCGCATCAGTAACTTTTCTTTGGATATTTTCAGTGAAGAAAAAGCGTGCATCGATGTGTACAAGTGTCTTTAATGCAAATATGTAATTACCTGTATCTCTCACCTATACTCAAATTGTGTGGATGCGTTATTGCATAACGTGAAATGCTTGATAAACAAAACCTTGTGAGATAAAAATAGATTTAGAATCGAAAAAAATGGTGAACGCGATTAATCTTTGTAATTTCATATCTGTATAAAAGCGAACATTGCCTTTACACTGATGGATTTTTATTTTCATTTGGTTTCAGAGATATATTTTCAAACGAGTGAGACTAAAAGTAAAGAAAGGAGATAGATAGTATTAATTATGTGATAACTCGTTTGTATCCGTAGTCAAACATCTTGTACCAGGGTTTTGAAATGACTAAAGCGACGTCATTGATTTAAACAGATATTCAGGACGGACGTTCCGGCCCACGGAACCGGCTCGTTCCTAGTCAATCCCATGGTACGGTTCCCGTCGGAACTCACAATACCCGACCGACAAAAAAGTTACCAAAAATATCAGCAAAGAGGCAACCGATCGTACCCTGGGAGAACTGCGCGGAAAAGTCAAACGGATTATCTAGGTTTCCGAAACACCGGAACATTACGTCAGCTTCCACCAAAATTCCAAGCCTTCCGACGAATTATGGTCGGATCCCGTCGAATATTCCGACTAAATCCAGCCGACAGCACCCGATAAGTATCCCCTGATTCCGACCATATCCCAACAGATCCAACGATACCCCAGTAAATTCGATCCAAAAAACATGAAAACCATAACCACCAGTAAAAAAACTCGGAACCTGTTCACGACTATCATCCACCGCCATAAACAGATCCTCCACATCAACAACGAAAAATCTCACAACACTAACGCATCCAAAAATTTGAGATTTTTTAGCGGATTTAAATCGAATTTTTAATCCTCGATATAAAACATCGCCAAAAAGTTTTCAAATTCAAAATTCGTTCATATATCGATGAGATTTTTGAGTAAATTTAAATCGGCTTGAAAATCCTACTCATACATGAGTTAGAAATACTGGATCAAAGATTGCTTTGTGATTATGACCTATTGCGAAGTTAATTGTTTGTTGCAGTGAAGTGTTTTCGAAGCGTTGAAGAAAAACAGAAAGAAATGGGAATAGTTTGGAAAAGTTGGGTTCTCTATGGTAGCAAACTCATCCTCGGATCCGTTCGGAGACGATCAGAAACGGACGGATTTGGCCTGGGAAAGTCCGGCCTGGAATCCTGCGTAACGAAATCGCCGGAATGTTCTGGATCCTGCCATGTCCAAGCCGGATTGTTCGACCTGGTACTTTGTTGTATATGTACTGGCGAACATTTAATAAATATGAAAGAATAAATTCTACTTTTCGTTAAATTGAAGGAATGTGATCGTGGATTATCATTAGAACAATGTATATAGCACTATGAGCCTATGATGGTGCTAATATGCGGTTACCTTTTTTGTTATTATCAACAATTGCGACCTTTTCTTCGCAGTTTGACCGCAGTCGAGAACATAGACACAATGAAAAGAAAAACTAATGTTTTTTTATTCTTCATCAAAGAATAACCGTTGAACTCGTATCTTTTCGCTATGACAAAATAATAGTGAAGAATCCATTTCCATTCTGTTCTCGTTGCCGAGAAACAATAAATAAACTATGTCTTGTGTAACACTATTTTACTTTTTTTTCATTTAAACACAGAAAAAAAATACGACAAAGTGGTATCAAATTCAAATAAGTTTTTTTTTCTTCTCTTCTCACTCTAAAATTTTCACAAAAAGATATATCATTCATTTTTTTTCTTAATGTGTCCCAAGTAGCAAGTGCAACAGTTTCTTTGTTGATGTTCGCCGTTTGCACATGACTTTACAATTAATTAAAGAACAAAATCATGTAAAAAGTGTATGTGGTGCATATTCGATCACTAGTGATATCGAAAAACAAATTCAATTTCATTTCTAGATCATCGAGAAGCTCAATCTTCAGCTTTCAGATGGTTCTACGTAAGTTAGTCTTCGTTTCTTGAATGAATATATCTTTTAAATACACTTTAGTAAAATTCCAGCTGATTTTGGTTTTCTCAAATTTGATGTTCGTAGTGACAACTATACAAACAATCGTTTATCACAGGTGAAAGATTTTGGATTCTCTGAGAAACAAACATTCAGTT
>CAJNOJ010000584.1:0-42543 GCA_905250025.1 Adineta ricciae | reverse complement strand
AATCATCGTCCATCTCAACTCAACAATCGTCGTTGAATCAACGAACAAATCGACAATTATTTCTTTTAATCTTTGTCCATGCTGCTCTATGTGTCCTTCTGGAAATTCAACGTTCGACTTCCTATGTGTATAATTTAGTAACGAGTTCCACAACGAAGAGTGTTCAACAACAACAAATTGAGTCATTCGTCATTCAATTAAGTGTCATTTTCTATTATGCCAAATATGCAATGTCGTTTTATGTTAATTATGCTTGTAGTACCATGTTTAGACAAACTTTTAGAACTTCTATCGGCTCGTTTTTCAGTCGATGCATCCGATCTAATTCATAGATGTGTGGATTCATCTCATCTTTGATTAAAAAAGCGAAATGTTTCATCTTAAAAAATATTTTTTTTTTGGAATTGATCTCTAGTATATGTCAGTTTGTGCATTTTATCGTTCTTTTTCCTATTGTCAATAATAAAAGATAAAAAGACATTCAATGTTTAAACTGATTTTTTATCCAAATACGTCTCTTGTCACACTCTTTTATCGAATCCATTCAAAAACTTCTATATCTATATTGTCATTACCAACTGAATCCACTCAAATTCGTAATGCGAAATATTTCTCGGATCTGTTTCCTTTCTTCGTCATTGAATCCATTATTGTTAATATATATGCGTTTGAGTGTCTGAGTGAAAAAAGATTAACATCATATGGCAATCGTGAAAAACACGTGTTTACTTTGTTAGTTTTTAAAGGATTAGCCAGATATTTTGCTCCTTGAAATTGAATTTCATTATCTTGTATGGATAGACTAGTAAGCGTCTGCATGAAATATGGACGAATAAAAAGATCGTTACAAGAGAAACATGTATTACTCTATTGCTCAGCAGAGCATTAGCAAGATGCTGTGCGCCTTGAGATCCAATTTGATTATTTTTGACGGAAAGATCTGTCAACACCTGTATGAGAAGAGATTAGATGTCATAGATATTTGACAATCGATATTTGTTACTTCATTGCTTATAAGGGCATTAGCAAGATATTTAGTTCCCTCATCACCAATATGATTCTGTGTTAAATCTAAGCTTTTCAATGTCTGTAAAAGAAAGAGAGTAAATCATCCGATCATTAGAAGATAGCTATCTATTACTTTGTTATATTGTAGGGCATTGGCAAGATATTGAGCTCCTTCAGATCCAATTTTGTTGCCAGAAGTGGATAGTTTAGTGAGTGTCTATGGAAAACAGCGTTCGAAAAAAAGTGCAAATATCACAAGTAAAAGTATTACACTTGTACTTTAGAGAAGTGTATCTGGTGCTTAGTTTCTATACTTAAAACAGACTATAGTTTGAAGGAAATACATTCTTTTCACTAAGGTTAAGCTGCTTTATATCATCGTGCAACAGTCATCTTGAGATTTAAGTCGCTTCAATATTCTAATCATAAATTGAAACGGCATAAATTTGAAGATAATCATTGAAGTGTAATGATTCGATCAAGCGTACTATCTCCCGTTCTCCTTACATTACTCTCATCTTATCCTTGCAGTTCTTTTTCTCATTCTATTCCTTTAATCTGATGTACACATCTACGTGTGTGCTTCGTATAGAACAGATATGATTTTTTAGAGGAATAAGTGAATAAATCTATGACTCTATTAGCGCGTATATCGTTTTCGCTGGGACTCGTCACAAGTAGAATATCACAAAACGGCCTAAGCTTAATGGCACCCACAAGTTTCTGTCAAACTGCGGTTTGTGTTAGTGCAAATATCAAGTGCTCTTTGTGAACAGCAGCTATAGTATTACTACTTGAAAAGTATAAAAATGCAAGTCCAAATATTTGCGTCTTAGCTCCAATTGGGAAAGAGCCCACAAGGACTTGATTAAACATGATATACTTAGTACTTTATTCTGTAACAAAGCATTGGCGAGGTGTTCAGCTCCTTCCGGTCCGATATCGTTGGCATGAAGATTTAGTTCGATGATTGTCTATGTGAAAATAGATTGAGTGAAGAATTTATCAAAAACACGTATATATGTTACTTTGTTATTTGCTAAAGCATTAGCAAGATATTGAGCGCCTTGTGGTCCGATATGACTGAATTCAAGCCATAATATTATAAGTGTCTGTGAAACAGCATCACTGTCAGAATATCTCAGATAATCATATACACGTTATTACGTTTCTTTTTAAAATATTAGCAATATATTGTGCACCTGCATCGCAGATGTTGTTCCAATGAAGTTTTAGTGTATCTAGCGTCTATGTAAAAAGAGCATAAACAACAAATTCTTGAAAGGGAGACTCTGTATTACCTTATTATCTCGTAGACCATTGGCAAGGTATTGTGCACCTTGTGGACCAATTATATTCACATTTCTACAAAATATACGATAATCAAAGTCAGCAATAGGAGCACAGAAAACTAAGAAAATATCTAATAAATGTATAAATCTTCCAATGAACGAAATTACAATTGCCGATAAATGTGAAAAAGTTATTCATTGGCGTAAATCAAATGAATATACATGAGGTGTTGTACTTTCCGACTAATTTTGCGCAACTCAAAATTACACATTTTTTCTTAATGTTTTCGAGTAGCATTTCGAAGACAACGTCTAGGAACAACGATTCCAGTCGAACTGACATTACTGATCTGAAGGAATTTTATACAAAGAGAAATGACTTCACTGTTTTCTTCGAAAATTGTCGGAGTTCTATTGAGAAATCGTTTAAGAGAAACATTTGTATCATAGCTAGGAAAAATCAACTAATACGCTTAAGGATATGCTCTACAGAAAAGAATTGATTCCAAACCGATTTGAGTTTATGAGGCGGACGTGGCTTACGTACAATGTGACTTTGATCCTGTAAGGATTATGCTAACAAATTTTTTCCTTAGGGTCTGTGCTTCAAAATTCTCTACATCTGGATGAATTTTTAGATTTTTATACAATACTGTGTGTGACCATAAACAGCAAGTGTGTGGAGTGCCTGTGGCAAAAAAAAGAATGGTGAAATGAAAATAAAAACTATATTTTACTTTGTTGTTCAGAAGGGCATTGCTAAGAAGTTGTACTTCTTCGTCGCCGATTTCATTGTAAAGAATTTCCAATGAAGCGAGTGTCTATGTAAAAAAATGGACGATCATGATATTTTTGAGAAAAAGATGAGTGTTACACTATTGTTTTCGAGAGCATTGGCGAGGTGTTCTACGCCTTTTAACTCAATTTGATTGATACTGAGAGATAGTTCAGTTAGTGTCTGCATAAAACATGGTGAAGCGACTATAAAACAGATCTTTATTACCTTGTTCTGAAGTAAAGCGTTAGCGAGATATTGGGCACCTTGTGGTCCAATTCTGTTTTGGGAGATGGATAATTTAGTAAGTGTCTATTCGAAAAGAAAGCTAACGAAAGAAATGATTAAAAATTAAATGTTTATTACTTCATTCTTTACTAGAGCATCAGCGATATATTGAGTTCCTTCTGATTCAATTTCATTGGCGCCGAGAAATAACTCGATAAGGGTCTGTGCGAAAAGAGAGAAAATTGTTAGACGATTGAAACAAAGAATAACAATTACTTTGTTGTGTTGCAAAGCAATTGCAAGATATTGCGCTCCTTGTGATCCGATTTCGTTAGCACGAATTGATAGTTTATTAAGTGTCTGCGTAGTAAAAGGATGGACAAGGTGATTGGAGGTGATAAGTGCGTTACTTTATTCTCTAATAGAGCATTGGCAAGATGTTGAGCCCCTTCCGGTCCAATGTTGTTGCCGAAGAGATATAATTCGGTGAGTGTCTGCGTCAAAATGGATAAATAACCGAGCAATTAAAAGAAATAAGCGTTTTACTTTGTTATTTTGTATGGCATTCGCGAGGTACTGTACTCTCAACGGTCCGAGTAGATTCATTGTAAAATGTAACTCTTTCAATGTCTGTGTGATATGAAGAAAAGCTTTACATTGATTAGTGAAAATGTGCTTTGTACTTTGTTATTTTGTATAGCGTTGGCAAGTTGTTTCATTTCTTGGTCGTTCGGTGAAGGAGAGACGAGATGCAGACTTGTACGCGTCTATGAGACAAAGAGGAGTGACGAAAAGATAAGTTCGAACGAATTTCCATAAATGAGATAGTATACCAAAGAATTCGAAAGAAAAATAGCGATTGCTAGATAAGCGAATTTCAGAATACGGACTTTCAAAACATTTTGATGAAAAAGCGTCAGACATGCTTGAATACGATCAATTTCTTATTTGTAGAAAACATGTAATTCATTATAAATCACTTACCAGATTTGAGTTTAAATCATCAATATATTCTTGTATTTTGGGATTAATAGTTTCCGGCGGTTCAACTGGAGTTGGTTGTAGCACAGGATTGATCAATGGATATTTTGGTTGAATTTCTTTCAATTGAATAATGTGAAGACCATTTCCTTGATTTAACGAATCTGTTACTTGAAATTGACGAGCCGGAGGAAGTAAAACCTCTTCTTCTTGTGGATAAAACGAAAATTTCTTAATACTTTTAGCAGACGAACATTCAATAATAAACAATGTTCTTGTCCCACTTTGACCCAAAAATCGCTCATCATGTAAAACTCCAATCGATGTTGTACATGATGAAAAACCCCACCAAGTAACAATACTTCCTTTTGAATATTGTGTGCTCAAATCCAATTTGATACCGCGATAAACAGTAAGACAATTAACTTGTAATGGAAGTTTAGCCAATGAATTCATTATCAAGCGAAGATAAAGAAACCATGGTTTCAATAATTGTCGATTAGCTGCCTGTAAATTCATATTAAGAATAGCATAAAATGACTGATTTGTCGGTTCCCATTCCAATGTATAAAGTAAAATAGCAGCTAATTCATCATCAGTCAATCCGTGTTCTCCTTCCAAATGAGTTTGCTTCACTGTCCAAACCATTCGTTCAACTTCTGGAACAAAAGAAACAATCGGATTCACAGCTTCTTCTAAGGATACCAAAGGCATTTTGTCATAGCCAAGAATAGGTGGAAGCATACGTTGTGGTTGAGCAGTAAAATCAGAAAAACGAAGGTTATGTTTGGAATCGTCGACAAATTTAGTCGCCATGTGATGGAAGATCTACAACAACAAAAAAACATTTTCGCTATAAAAATCTAATTGGAATTAGATTTTCATTTGAGGTCATTTTTCAAAAAGCAAAGATTTGTTTAGTTTCGTATTTATCCTATAAAGATGTACTTCGTCAATAGTGAAAAACGCTCTTTGATTGAAGAATGTCAGTAGTAATTCAATAACAACTACAAAGTATGAATAAAACTTTCTTTTCGATACTCGATTTTTATCAAACTAAAAACAATCTAATGGTAATAAATTACTGTTAATATTTGCTTTTCTTCTTGAAACAAGTTTCTATTACACTTATCAAGTCGTTTATGAGTTTTACTGAAAACAATTAAATGTCCAATAAATTTCATCATCAAGAAAGATTGATCTTTCTTTGTCAATACTCTTCTATTCTTCGAAAGGACGAGATTTTGGCGAAGAAATTTCTTCCTCACGCCTGGAAATAAAGAGTCTGTAATAGCGAAGGCGAGGATACTTGGCTGAAATTTTACTCAGATGATCTTAGGGTTATCCATCAGTTCTTATCATTGCTGTTGTTATCAAATTCTTTACTGTGTTTGCTGACGACGAAGAAAAGGCAACACGTGGTTGAAATCATATAGAAGGAGTTGATGATGAGAATCTGGATGATCTTGTTATCTAACTTTCTATCATATTTTTTAAAACCAGAGAAGAATTGCTGTTCAATTGGTATTGTTGGAAAAGATAAGGAGAACGTGACTGTGCGAAGTTTTTCTTAATTATCAATAATCGAAGCATTAGATTTAGCTAAGGAAAGAATACCATTTAGGTATTTTGAAGTTTCCGAACGTTTACAAAACGAATGAAATGTCTGAAAAAGAATTGAAATAAATGTTTATGAATGTAGGTGTTCTTATATGTAACAAGTCATAAGCTATAGAAGTCGTACCGGCATGAAAATCTTTCTCACGTTGAAGGTAAATTTTAATGACATGAAGAAGTTCGTATAAATATCACAACCGAACTAAATTTTTGGATTCAGTGTAGCAACATATTAGTTTCACCGCATTCTCACCTATATCTCTTATTGCGCTGAATCACAGTCAGCCGTTGGCGAGTATGAAATGTTGATCTTAAAGTTCTAATACTTCTACAGCATTCTGTTCAGTGGTGACGATCAAATGTTTCGTTGAAACAATCAAAATAACTTCAAGGGGTCAAAACGATCCCACATTCTCATCCACGAAGGCTTTTTCACGCGCATGAATTATTTTACTTCGGTTACATGAGTTTATTGCATTTTTACGTAAACACAAACATATCTATTTAACTAGGTGACGATTCACACATCAAGATTATGTTCAAGAGAAAAAAAAAACTTTCAATCAATGAAGGTTGCATTGCTGGTGTCTCGTGTGTAGTTTCTGACGACGTTTTGACAGACGATACATTTTGGTTGATTACTTGCTCGTTGAGACCATGTTTGCCAACACTCTTCACACATCACCTTATGTTGACATGGATCAAAGCGTAGTGCTCGTTCGTGTTCTTCACAGACCATACAGAGTTTTACTTCTGCTCTCCTCTGAATCTCTTCTAGTTGAGACACCACGACTTGTGCACATGGTCGCAAGCTCGGGTTTTCGTTAAGACAATTCATCATAACATCCACATAATCATTTGTACTTTCAGTGCATTGTGGATTCGATTTTAATAGATCTTTCAAACGAGAAAGTTTACTTTTATCGAGTCGATCATAGGTTGGTTTCGGTAAGAGTTCATACAAAAGCAGTCCGAAGCAATAAATATCAACTGCAGTTCCATCATACGGCATGGATTTACCAGTTAACATTTCTGGTGGAAGTGGCAAAGTACCAAGCACTGTCTGATTGCATAATCCAATTTTAGCTGTACCAAAATCAATTAGATAACAACGTTGATTGTCATCGATCATCACGTTGCTGCTCTTTAAATCACGATGAGTTAAATCGAAACGATGTAATTCTGCTGCGGCACGGGCGATTGCCAATGCAAAATGGACACACTGCTCAAATGATAGATGGTTAATAGAAGCTTTGAGATATTCTTGTAATGATCGACAGTAGCGTGGCATAAGAATCCAAAATTCATTTTGATGGTCAGGAAGAGAATTTTCATGTACATATAGAAGTGGAGCGACATATTCGGAACACAAACGTGTCACTAGTCGGTGGTAATGAATTTCCAAAACCATCATCTGTTCATGCTCTGGTGATCGATGAGTTAGTCTTTTGATAGCCAGATTTTGTTCATTGTTCCAATGAGCAGCGTGAACAGTATAGAAGCCGCCTTGTCCAATTGGACCGTCAATGATTGGAGCGACGCCATTATGTTTGCTCATCTCTATCACACTTAATAACTGGCATTCGATCCGGGCTAAAGGACCCGAAAATTTCTGTAATAGATTATTCGAGCTTGATATTTTGGAAAAGTGCTTGCTAACGCAATTGTAAATTTCATGCACAAACATTTTAAATCTTTGTTGTTGTTCATGAGTCCATGCGGTTAAATTGCGAATGAAAAGTGGTTTCTTGCTCTGTATTTCATTGGCTAACTTCGTCAGACAAGTGTCTGCAAATAATCGCCGGTTGTTTTCGTTTGAAAGAGTAGCATATGTATCCATAGCATCCAATAAAGAGAACACATCTTCGTCTTCAACCATCGTTGTTTCGGACTCACTTAATCGACTCAATTTCTCTCTAGTCAATGTATGCCATTTACTAGGTAAACTGCAAAAATATCGTCTTATGCCTATTCTTAATTTCACGATACCATCGATAATCGAATTGAACCAATTCGTATTGTCTAACAATTCGACACTAAACTCACCTAAAACGTTTCGTTGTGCGAGAGTCAACAATTCGTTCTTCCGAATGCTCTTTTGTCCTTGAAAATGAACAGCTATTTTTTGTCGGATAATGTCTCGTTGTTGAACGATTGTTTGGTTCGTTGCAACCTTGATAATCTGTTCACGAACAGCTAATTGCAAATAATCACGAATAGTCTTCGCACTATCTTCTAAAAGTTGATCTATCGGATCATCGTGACGTTCAATTGCCGCAGCCCGCTGAGCGATCGAGCCTTTCAAGTGTTCAAATAATTGCTGAATATTGTTCATCAACCCTGAAACGAGATCGGGCATCACTGTAGTGAATTTTTCAAAGAAAGCCTCTCCCCATTTGAGAGCTTCATCGTGAAGTACTTTCCACTGTTCGGCAGGACGAGGCGTTGTTGTAGCAAGTAAATCAAAATAATTATCAACCGAAACCAGTAGATCGTTCGCAGTTGCCAATATAGGCATCGAGAAAGTTTTCACAGCAAACTCGACGATGCGTCGAAAACTAGTGTCATTGATCAATGTAGTGTAGTTTTCCCAGGGATCATAGTCGGGTGGGATTGTACAAACATCAAAGCATATACATTGTTCTATTGACGATGGTAAATCGCCCAATACTTCATTTGCCATTTCTTCTCGTTGTCGAAGAAGGTCATAGCAACGCTGCCGTTTTTCTAACAGAGTCTGTTCAAATATATCAATGGGAACATTGTCGGGATCATCGTCGAGCATAAAATCATTGGCGATCGAGATGCAATCCGCTTTTGTGTTCAGAAAGAAGACCGGAACTCGTTCTAGGCCATTGACAGCATTTTTCATGGCCAGAAAACAACTTCGTTCTGTTTCGTTTATCGTTGCATTTTCATAAAGAAACAACAGTGTTGGACGAACTTGTTTTACGAGTTGATGAAGATTTCCACTGAGCATTTCTTCACGCTGTTCGGAAAGAAAACCCGGAGTGTCATAAATATCAATACCTAATTGAAGAGTGGGTGAAGGTAAACGAATTTCCACAAGACATTTAGCCCATTCGATAAATTCCACTGAGTTGGCATTATAGTTTAATGGTCGTTTGACATATGGTGAGAGGCGCTCGCTGATGCCAGACCAATCAGGTTCTCTTCGATTGACAAAAAATGCTGCTAAACTATCTTGATGTACGACTGCGTTCTTTGTGACACCATCGTACACATAGAAAGCGGCTTGTTCTTGCGAAGCATAAGACAAATGAACGATGCGTGCTGTGACTGGTCCAATACTTGCAGGGAGAATTTTGCCAATGCCAAGAAAACGTTGAATAAATGATGTTTTTCCACTGCAATTCGGTCCGAAGACAACTAAAGTCGGTCGGTCTGAGGCATTGTAACTATTTAATATGTTTTCTGCATTAGATTCGAAATCATCACCGTCGCTTAGTGCTAAACGAGCCAAGAATGTCGAGATAATCTCTTGAAGCTCAGGAGAACCCTAAACAATATTGCTAGTGCGTTCGTAAACGCGATTCAATACTCACAGTTTTATTACTTACGTCACGCAGTGTCTGAGAAAACTCACGATGTTGCCGTTGAAACTCTTTCACAGTGCGGTCAACATTAGTTTTGATACGCTGACCAAGCAAAAGTGAGGCTTGAATGGCATCATTATATGAAATACTCATCTAAAATATAAAGCAGTGATCATAATTTCTCCAAAAAACTAATCAATTTAGTTTTGACAACGCCAACTTCAATAGGTTTTTCACCGCAAGAAAGAAGACATTCATCCATTAATTCCTTAAACTCAAAAACAATCATTGAATTCTGTTCATTGCCATCAATGAAACCAGTGAGAATTTGTCCCACCTGTCCCAGATCTCTAATATCATCGTGGAATCGGTCCGTAGCAAATGATGGATGGTGATATAAACCAAAATCCCTATTACCATTCCAATCGCCAAAGTCCATTAAGTATGCTTGGCCATGATCATTAAGAACAATATTGTTCAAAGTAACATTGCAGTGAGCTCGTTCATTATCATGCAAAGTAGCTAATACACTAGCGACACGAATCATCCATTCAAGAACTTGTTCGAACGGGATCAGTGTTTGGTTGTTATTCAAGAACTGTTGTAGAGTAAGAGGCATTGCGGGGAAAAGCATCCAAAGTTCAGACGATCCGTCATCAAGTTGATGATTATAGAGATATCGTAAGTTGATAATGAAAGGATGTTGTAATTTGGCCACCTGAACATGACGATGTGCTTCGTAATAGACAGCATACGGTTGATCAGGAATTAGTCGTGTGAGTTTTTTGATAACGAGATTTTTCTCGTCGCCCCACTCAGCCGGAAATATACTGAAGACATGCGATTGACTTTGTGTCGGTAGGAGTGTAGGAGTTTGACCAGGAAATCGAGCCATATCTTGTGCAGCACGAAGTTCGCATTCAACAGTGATAAATTGAGGAGTATGGATCTCAATTCGATTTAGTGTTTCTTGTTGAAGAACTAATTGAGGTGATGCTACTGCATACACTTGCTCCACTAACGATTCCAATATTTTTCGTTGACGTTCACCTGCCACTGTAACTGCTCGTTGCATCGCATTTTTCTGTTCCTTCAGTTTCTCTCGTATCATAGATATACAACGCTTCACCACCTCCGTTAATTTTGCAATGCTAAAATTCTTACCCTCGACTGTTTCATCTACAGACGTACCAAATAATGATGCGACGATTTCTTCAGTCTTAGTTTCCAGATTTTTCGCGCAAGTAATTGTTGGTATAGCAAAACTGTTGACCATGTACCAGATGCTCGCACTTACGCTGATTTGATTAACACGAGCGTCCAATAACAAAGCAGCGAAATCGCTAATTTCTTGCTGACCCAATGCTTTGATCAGAATGTCATTCATGATATATTCACGATGTAACTCAGGAGTGGAGCGAATCAGTTCCATAAAAGCAGCCATCGATTCTTTGATCACTTCACGAATAGCTGGTCGCATCATCTGCAAATTGATGGCAAACGATACAAACGAGACTAATGACCCCGAAGGTTTTTTAATGCTTTTTAATATAGATAATACTTCTTGCTCTTGTGTATCCAGTCGGTTAGAAACTTTGTTAAAGAGATCGATGAGAAATCGTTCAGTTTGTTCCNGCCAATGCAAAATAGACACACTGCTCAAATGACAGATGGTTAATAGAAACTTTGAGATATTCTTGTAATGATCGACAGTAGCGTGGCATAAGAATCCAAAATTCATTTTGATGATCAGGAAGAGCATTTTCATGTACATATAGAAGTGGAGCGACATATTCGGAACACAAACGTGTCACTAGTCGGTGGTAATGAATTTCCAAAACCATCATCTGTTCATGCTCTGATGACCGATGAGTTAGCTTTTTGATAGCCAGATTTTGTTCATTATTACAATGAGCAGCATAAACACTATAGAAGCCGCCTTGTCCAATTGGACCATCAATGATTGGAGCGACGCCATTATGTTTGCTCATCTCTAGGACGGCTAATATTTGGCATTCGATTCGAGCCAAAGGGCCCGAAAACTTTTGTAATAGATTATTGGAGCTTGATGTTTTGGAAAAAATCTTGTTAACGTCATTGTAAATTTCGTCCACTGATACTTTGAAACTGTGTTGTTGTTCGCAAGTCCATATGGTTAAATTGCGAGTAAAAATTGGTTTCTTCTGCTGAATTTCTTCGGCTAATTTAGTTAAACAACTGTCTGAAAATAGTCGCCGATTGTTTTCGTTTGAAAGAGTAGCATATGCATCCATAGAATCCAATAATGAGAACACATCTTCGTCCTCAACCATCGTTGTTTGGGATTCACTTAATCGGCTCAATTTCTCTCTAGTCAAAGAATGCCATTTACTGGGTAAACTGCAAAAAAATCGTTTCATGCCCATTTTCAGTTTCATGATGCTATCGAGGATCGAATTGAGCCAATCGGTGTTTTCCAAAAATTCAGTACTGATCTCACCTAAAACATGCCGTTGCGCGAGAGTCAACACTTCATTCTTCCGCATGTTATTTTGCCGTTGAAAATGAATAGATATTTTATCTCGGATTATGTCTCGTTGTTGAACGATTGTTTGGTTAGTTGCAACCTTGATAATCTGTTCACGAACAGCTAGTTGCAAATATTGACGGATCGTTTTCGCGTTATCTTCTAGAAGTTGATCGATCGGATCATCACGACGTTCAACTGCTGCAGCACGCTGAGCGATAGGTCGTTTCAATCGTTCAAATAATTGCTGAATGTTGTTCATCAGTTCTGAGACGAGATCGGGCATGAGTTCAGTGAATCCTTTAAAGAAAGTCTCTCCCCATTTGAGTGCTTCATCACGAAGTATTTTCCACTGTTCGGCAGGACGAGGTGTTGTTGTAGCAAGCAAGTCAGAGTAATTATCAACCGAAACCAGTAGATCGTTCGCAGTTGCCAATATAGGCATCGAGAAAGTTTTCACAGCAAACTCAACGATGCGTCGAAAACTAGCGTCATTGATCAATGTAGTGTAGTTTTCCCAGGGATCATAGTTGGGCGGGGTTGTACAAATATCAAAGCATATACATTGTTCTATTGACGATGGTAAATTGCCCAATACTTCATTTGCCATTTCTTCTCGTTGTTGAAGAAGGTCATAGCAACGCTGCCGTTTTTCCAAAAGAGTCTGTTGAAATAGATCAATGGGAACATTGTCGAGGTCATCATCGAGCATAAAATCGTTGGCGATCGAAGTGCAGTCCGCTTTGGTGTTCAGAAAGAAGACGGGAACACGTTCTAGACCGTTGACGGCATTTTTCATGGCCAGAAAACAACTTCGTTCTGTTTCATTTATCGTTGCATTTTCATAGAGAAACAACAGCGTCGGACGAACTTGCTTCACCAGTTGATGAAGATTTTCACTGAGTAACTCTTCACGCTTTTCAGAAAGAAAACCTGGCGTGTCGTAAAGATCGATACCTAATTGAAGAACGGGTGAAGGTAAACGAATTTCGACAAGACATTTGGCCCATTCGAAAAACTCGGCCGAGTTAGCATTATAATTTGACGGCCGTTTGACATATGGTGAGAGCCGCTGGTTAATATTAGACCAATCAGGTTCTGTTCGATTAACGAAAAATGGTGCTAAAGTATCTCGATGTACGACTACGTTCTTTGCGACACTATCGTAGACATAGAAAGCGGCCTGCTCCTGCGAAGCATAAGACAAGTGAACGATACGTGCTGTGACTGGTCCGATACTTGTGGGCAGAATCTTTCCAATGCTGAGGAAACGTTGAATAAATGATGTTTTTCCACTAGAATTTGGCCCAAAAACCACGAGAGCAGGCCGATCTGATGCATTGTAACTATTCAATATATTTGCCGAATTAGATTCCAGATCATCACCTTCACTTGGTGATAAACGAGCCAAAAATGTCGAGATATTTTCGTGAGAACCCTAAACAAAATTGTTATTACGTTCCTGAACATGATTCAATACTCACAGATTCATTACTGCCGTCACGCAATGTCTGAAAAAATCCGCGGTGTATGTCTTGAAATTCTTTCACTGTGCGATCAACGTTGTTTTTGATATGCTGACCAAGCAAAAGCGACGCTTGAATGGCATCATTGTATGAGATACTCATCTAAAATGTAAAGCAGTGATCATAATTTATCGAGAAGGCTACTCAATTTCGTTTTGACAACGTCAATTTTAACAGGTTTCTCATTACAAGAAAGAAGACATTCATCCATCAATTCCTTAAAGTCAAAAACAATCATCGAATTCTGTTCATTGCTATCAATGAAATCATTGAGAATTTGTCCCACCTGTCCCAGATCTCTAACATCATCGTGGAATCGGTCCGTAGCAAATGATGGATGGTGATATAAACTAAAATCCCTATTACCATTCCAATCACCAAAGTCCATTAAGTATGATTGACCATGATCATCAAGAACAATATTGCTCACAGTAACATTGCAGTGAGCTCGTTCATTATCATGCAAAGTAGCTAATACACTAGCGACACGGATCATCCATTCAAGAACTTGTTCGAACGGGATCAGTGTTTGGTTGTTATTCAAGAACTGTTGTAGAGTGAGAGGCATTGAAGGAAAAATCATCCAAAGCTCAGTCGATCCGTCATTAAGTTGATGATTATAGAGATATCGTAAGTTGATAATGCAAGGAAGTTGTAATTTTGCCACCTGAACATGACGATGTGCTTCGTAATAGACAGCATACGGTTGATCAGGAAGAAGTTGTGTGAGTTTTTTGACGACGAGATTTTTCTCGTCGCCCCAGTCAGCCAGAAATATACTGAAGACATGGGATTGATTTTGTATTGACAGAAGTGTAGGAGTTTGACCAGGAAATCGAGCCATGTCTTGTGCAGCACGAAGTTCGCATTCAATAGTGATAAATCGAGGAGTATGTATTTCAATTCGATTTAGTGTTTCTTGTTGAAGAACTAATTGAGGTGATGCTACTGCATACACTTGCTCCACTAACGATTCCAATATTTCTCGTTGACGTTCACCTGCCACTGTAACTGCTCGTTGCATCGCATTTTTCTGTTCCTTCAGTTTCTCTCGTATCATAGATATACAACGCTTCACCACCTCCGTTAATTTTGCAGTGCTAAAATTCTTACCCTCGACTGTTTCATCTACAGACGTACCAAATAATGATGCGACGATTTCTTCAGTCTTAGTTTCCAGACTTTTCGCGCAAGTAATTGTTGGTATGGCAAAACTGTTGACCATGTACAGGATACTCGCACTTACGCTGATTTTATTAACACGATCGTTCAATAACAAAGCAGCGAAATCGCTAATTTCTTGCTGACCAAATGCTTTGATCAGAATGTCATTCATGATATATTCATGATGTAATTCAGGAGTGGAGCGAATCAGTTCCATAATAGCAGCCAACGATTCTTTGATCACTTCACGAATAGCTGGTCGCATCATCTGCAAATTGATGGCAGACGATACAAACGAGACTAATGACCCCGAAGGTTTTTTAATGCTTTTTAATATAGATAATACTTCTTGCTCTTGTGTATCCAGTCGGTTAGAAACTTTGTTAAAGAGACCGATGAGAAATCGTTCAGTTTGTTCCTTGTAAAGGTCAAAATATTTTTTAGACCAACTCATTCCATCGTATTTCAGTTGTAGTAGTTGTTCAGCGGTACGATTATGCGTCAAATGGAAGAATTGAAAGAAAGCGTCAATGATTGGCAAAATTAATTGACATACTCGCGTTGTTACTCTCATATCATCATCAGCGACAAATCGAATTATACGTTCAGCCACTCTTTCATTCATCAATGGGCCATACGGTTTGATCATTTGAGAATTGACACTGCATATATCATAGTAAGGGCATTGATCTACTAGATTGGGAAGACCTACTAAATTGGCATTGCATATGAAAGGAACGGTCAGTAGAAGAGCATAACGTTCAGCTCGTTCTTCGTCAAGCATCGACATGAATTCCTCTCGGGTCATGTCTTTTCGAAATCTGGGCATATATTGAATATCAGCTTTTGAGTTAAGAAAGAAAATACTTGTTTCATCGATATCATGTAGCGCTGTTTTCATTGCAAGAAAGCTCCCGCGAGTGCCATCGTCGGTCGAAGGATTTGCGTAGAGAAAAATAATTGTCGGACGAAATAATTCTACAAGATCATGAAGGATTTCTTTTAATACTGGTGCATCATCGAAGAGAAAGCCTGGCGTATCAAAAACATCGATACCTAAAGCGAGTATTGATGATGGAATTCGAATTTCCAATAGACATCGAGCCCAGGCGTCGAACTCAGACGATTGATCAGTCATACCGTCAGGTCGTTTCGTATATTGCATCAAAGTACGTCCGACATTCATCCACTCTGGTTTTTCTTTAGTAAAAAAAGATGAGAGGTCGACTTCGTGGATTAATATCTGATCGCGTAAGTTGTTGTATAGACGAATAGAGGCTTCCAGAGGAGAAGCGTACGTGAGTTTGGTGATACGCGCTGTAACAGGACCATCACCTGATGGAAGTATCTTGCCAATGCCCAAAAAGTTATGCAAGAAGGCTGTTTTGCCACTGGAATTCTCTCCACAAAATGCCAATTGGATTTTGTTTGATCGTGCGCATGCTTTTAGTTGTTCAATTCGTAATCCTTCGATAACTGGTAAGAGAATATCAGGGAAAATGTTTAGATCTTTGATTTCCGGTTTGCTCAAGACTTCATCACGTAGTTGGAAAAATTCTTCAATATTTCGTCGAACTATTTCGCGAACTGAATAATTCGAATGAACGACATTTTTCAAACGATGTTCCACAAACGATGCAGAAGTTGTACTATTCATCTTGTACCTATAAAAACAGAATGTTCGTTAGATGGACTTCTTGATGTGTCTACTCAATGTTTGCTTAACTAGTATTAGCGTTGTCTGCGCTCGAGAGACGACACGCAATCTGTTTATTCAAAAACCGCGAGCAAAAGAATGTATCACGATGGTAACAGAAACAGATGGAGAGAAAGAATGTGAAGGCATGTGTATATACATGCCTGTGGCAACTAGCAACTAAGATGCGACTGATAATCAGAGAGAAAGAGAGAGAGAAGCCCAGTGTAAAACAGCAACAATACGTCTTCATTAAATGCGCAGTTTCTTTTTTGTTGTGGTAGCAAAGGTACTTTATACGATCGTCGGAAATAAAGATGTGGAAATATCCCAATATGGAAGTCCGCAGTTTACCACATATGGTACCGTGTCAACATAAGCGTCAACTAATATTCTAAAAATTCAAGAACATTATCAGCAGTTTTAAAAGATTTGTGTTTTTTAATTGAAATAGGACATGATGAGGTCAATCTATTGAGTAATCGTTCATGCCATCTATCAATCGATTTTAACCTCCTGTATACCAATGATTTTTTCGTTCTTACAGAACGCTAAAAGAAAAATATAAAATCACTCTCTCTTGCGTTCGGATACTTTAAATCAGCTGTAAACATGTGCCATGTTTGAACATATATGAAGTTCATGAACAAGCCTCTATTGATTTTCTCTCATACACATGTTCTTCGACACGACAGAACGAAAAAATCTTTTTCTGTCTTCAATTGAAGATAGCGGTATTCAAGAGGTTAAACCATTGTTACAAACTCATTGGTCTATATCGGCTTCATCTTTGTCTAAAGATCTCCGAGCTGTATTCCTAAGACTATTGAAAGGCTCCTCTGCAGTGGTCTACATGAGAACTGATTATATCAGATGTGGACAGAAAATAATTTTTTTCATGATTTTAGCGGATTCAAATAGGAAGTATTTATGTGCTTGTCGTTGACATTGGAAATCTCGAGAAATCAATCCGGAAAATTGTGAGATAGCCGAAAAATTTCTGTAATGATCATGAAGAAATGTTAACATAGTCACCATTTCATCTCAAAATATTCCTCTCTGAATATAGACAATCACGGCATGTACGATATCATACCTCATACTGTCAGTCTTTTGAAAAGAATCTATGTTCACTAATATTGGCACATCGTGTCATATTCTTCTTTCGATCGACAAAAGTACTGATATCGATCAGGTTACGCTATGAAGATGTAAATCACAACTGGGAGTATTCCGTTCCATCTCACTGTTGTCTCACTTTTTTCTTGGTGAATGCTGTTTATACTTAAACTGAAGAAGTTCTTATCAGGACGAAAAGAAATGATATTCAATGTATATGAATGTAAAAAAATTGCTGAGATGCTACAGAGAATTTGCCGATTTATTTATTAAATTTAGAGAAAACTCACCTTTCATTTAGATTGACGAGATCAATCTGAAAGTATAGATTATTTAAAATTTCCGAAGAAAAAGTTGTGCAATAGAATAATCGAATGCTCTTGTATAGAAGATATTCGAGATTCAGAGAAAATGTTTTCTTTTATGAATCGATATAAAGATATCGAATAACTAATGCGAAGATTTACAAATTTGAACAGATTGTTTGAATTCATCGCGTACTCAAAAAGCAAGCACACTACTGGAATCGATCAGTGTGTCTGATCGTCCATTGACGCGATAACTTTCGATAGAAGAATCACATTGAACTGAAACTTTCTACATAGCATCATTTCATCAATGTCGCAGGCGAGTTCCAAGATGGGCATATGTGATCTAGGCGAAAGTTTTCCCAGATGGCTCTGTAATAAATAACGCCACAAAATCTTCAACTGCATATCGGGTTGCTTTGGCCTATGAAAGTGTCTATATGACATTTGGAACACCATGATGAGGATCCGAAAGGGACTTGGGTGAATTTCAACCAGTTTGCCTGTCTGCTAGTAATAACTCTCTATTGTAGCTACTCTTATCAAACCTTGCAAGACTGGTTTAGATCTACTGTAGAGTCAAAATGAAAGGAGACCACGAGGAAGGTCGTCAGTCGACGGGCTTCGATAGAATTCACTCAGACCATATTTGCATTCTATGGGTTTCCGGAGACTTATAAATAAAATTCGAAATGCTGATGTTCGATGCGATGTTTTTTTCATATTCTCTCTGGGATTATTTGTCTCACAAGATTACTAAAAGGAGTGGTAGCTCTACTTTGCATAAATTAGTAACAAGTATTTTTCCATGCACTCGCCACCTTGAAAACATTTTTCTCTCTTTTCTATTCCACGTTATCCGATTTTTTTTGTATATCCAAGTGTACAGAAGACTACTATTACGCTATCTCTTCCTGAATAAATGAGTAGTGTAGAAATCGTTAACTCGATTCGAGTATTAAACATCTCCTTCGAGTTTTCGAGTTTTAAACTTCTAAAATTTAGAATTCGAAGCTTCGAGTTTTCAATTTCTACAACCTTCATCCTCACCCTCATCCACACCCTCACTCTCACCATCACCCTCACCCTCGAGCAACTTCCCTCGGTTTTTGTTTCATTTGCTCAACGTTTTGCCCAGATACGCAGTAGACTTTCTTTCCGTGTTCTATCCCCGTTGTTTACTGCTTTCGTGATTGAATTTGATAGAAGAGTTGCAGCACACGTCTTCACTGTAGGAATACCGCCGATGTTTTGAATGTAATTTGTCGAGGTATATAAGACATCTAATAACTGCTCGAAATGCTTTTTTTTGGATTATTTCAATTTCTTTATTTATTTTTACTGAAAACATTCCTAAGGCTTAGTTCTCGTAGAATTAAAATAAAGGTATGCGGCTGCTATGTTCTTTGTTAAAGATAATGAGTTTCTTTCTCAAATGAAAATCCAAAGGATTTCTTCATCACATCTTCTTTGTTACAAGGAGAATTGAAAACTGATGAACATGGCTTCTTAGAACTTCACTGCACCATATAGGTAGCTTTTTCATAATAACCAGAGTAGATAAATTCATTTTTCTTTTTTTAATAACAAATTTGCTTCATTGAGAATGGCATCTGAACATTTACAGCGGAATGAATGGGTAATGAAAGAAAATCATCTAATTCACGTTCAAGATTCATCGGCATCGGAAGATACAGACGAGAAACGAATCAATCTGAATAATGTTTCTACATTGGATTGTGATGAGGAACGGTCCTATGATGAGGAAAACAAAAGGTAAAAACTACGAATTCAATCAAATCTGAATTGCATCGTTATTTTTCAAGACGGGGTGGATTCGCCAGAATACCAGAATGCTGTATGTGTATGTCGTGTCCATGCCTTTCCGGCCTTTTACTCGGTATACTGACAGGTGGTTTGTTATTAGCGGTGCTAATTGCACTTTGGTTAACTTCTTCTACCCGACAAACACTGACGACACAATGTAATTATCAGAATTTTGTTAGATTGAACTTTGATGAGTCAAATTAGTTTTCTATACAGCAAAATCTTGCATTTATCGGTGGATATTTTGAAATGTTGATTCTTTGGGCAGTATAGGGTGTAATAGTATAAAAGAAGTCTCATTTTTTCTGTGAGATATGTTGTACATATTTATTTCAACATGTTGAATTGTAATTACAGTAGTGTCAACTGCAGTAGTTTCAACAAAATCTACAACGGCAGCACCAACTGTTACGACGACAACAACCACCACAGAATCTACAACACCAACAGTAACTGTTACAACAACAACAACTTCGACATCATCAAGTTTGTCGTCAACGATCTCCCTCACTTTGACCACTTCAACGTCATCAACAACGTCGTCAAGTTCGACAACTACAAGTACGTAAAATTGTAGTCTAGAAGAAAGATGTGGTTATAGTCTGTAATCTACACTCAAACCCTCATTCATCCCATCATATGAAAATTTCTCATTAAGAACTGATATTGTGGGTTTTTTTTCATAATAGTTGTATGTATGAATCTTACGACGCAAGTGATCTATCCAACTGGCTCTGGATCTCGACCATTTCCCGTAACAACCGGCGATCTTAATGGGGACAAAAAGCCCGACATTATTGTCGGAATGTCTGGCGTGGATGAAATCGGTATTCTCTTTAATAATGGCAATGGTACGTTCGATGCCCCAGTCGACTATGCAGTGAGTTCTGGTTTGATGTGGTCTTTGGAAGCAGCTGATGTCGATTTAGACGGGGACCTCGATATCGTTGTCGCAAATGCCGACGCAGATAATGTTGGCGTACTTCTCAACAACGGTTCTGGTGCATTTCTTCCACAAATTATCTATTCAACTGGAAACAACTCTAAGCCACATTCTTTGGCAATTGCTGATGTCAACTTTGACAGCAAACCGGACATTATCGTTGCGAATTTTGGTTTAAATGTTGCCGGTGTTCTCATCAACACTGGTAGTGGCACATTTGCTGCTCAAGTGACCTATCCAGCTGGCAGTAGCCCACACTCTGTTGCAGTAAATGACATCAACCTTGATGGCAAACCAGACATTATTGTTGCCAATAGAGATTCAAATGACATTAGTGTTTTGCTCAATACAGGCACTGGTACATTTGCTTCTCAGGTGACCTATGCAACTGGCTCACAGCCGCACTCTGTGACAGTTGGTGATGTAGATGTCGATGGTAAACAAGACATTATTGTTGCAAACAAGGTTTCAAACACTGTCGGTGTTCTCCTCAACAACGGCTCTGGCACATTTCTTCCTCAAGTCACCTATTCAACTGGCACAGCACCGTATTTCGTAACAGTTGGAGATATTGACGGCGACAGCAAAGTTGACCTCATCGTCGCCAATTCAGGTTCGAAGAACGTCGGTGTTCTGCTCAACGCAGGCAATGGCACATTTAAGTCTCAACAGACATATGCAACTAGTTATTCTTTGTATGCTGTAACAACGGCCGATGTAGACGTCGATGGTAAACTCGACATTATCGTTTCAAACTACGGTGGGAACAACGTCGGTGTTTTCTCATCTGATTGTCAGTGAAACTATCCATTTTTGCATTAATTGTGACTTTACGATCGTCTAAGTGCATGCGCACCAATAAATAAATAAAAAAGAAAAGCAAAAACCCGGATATACTATACTGACGGAGTAGTGTACGCACTTTTTGAGCACCCAAAAAGCTAAAAAAAATGTATTTGTGTTTGTTGCTTCTATATGCTGTAAAGAGGATTAACAATTATTAACTGTAACACGTTTCAAGTGAAAATACAAAACGCCAAAAAATAATAGTAGAATGAGACGAAAGTATCGTAGAATAGTCGAAACCGGCAAGTTGTCGAAACATAGAAAAGTTGTGATGTAAAGCTTTCAATAATTTCTTGTGAGGAAAGAAAAAAAGTCGTATGATGAAAATGGATTGATTCGAAATAACAAAAAATAAAATGTTTCGTATTTTTACTGTTTAACATACGAGAGCAAATTCATGCGTTTATTTTCGGTATTCATAATCATCTGTTCAATATTATTAGAAACTAATGCTAAAAAAGAAAGTCTTGGTCATGTAGTATTGATAACAGCTCCTTTATTTGGTCATATGATTCCACTATTAGATTTTGCCAAACGTTTATCCGAATATCATCATGTAACTTATATCGTATCGGCATCAAAACTCGACATTCTTAAACAACATGTATTTATTAATCAATCTGAAACTAATATTTCAAAACAATTAAGAATAGAATTCATTGGTTTACTTGATGGTAATAATGATGATTATCAAGTAAGTTATTTTGATTTAGTTAGAAAAACACACATAATTCCAATGTATAAAATAGGTTACAAATAAAGGCATGAATGTTCCAATGAGAGAAATAGCTCGTCGAATGCATGAACCTCTTTTGAATTTACTCTTTCCAGAAAAGACTACAACAATCTTGGCAACTGATTCAATCACACGACCTATTGATTTGATCATTACTGATCTATCTGTTTTGTCACCTGTTTGGGAAAGTTATACAAGAAATATTCCGATTTATATCTTCGTTCCTAATAGTCTATTATTTTTTATGCACACTATTGACATAGCAATACACAATACTCACCCCCCCCCCCCCCCCCCCCCCCCNTACTTGAAAGTATGTCAGCTGCAAAACCAACACTTGTCTGGCCTTTTTTCGCTGATCAGACAGTGAATGGGTACCGGTTAGAACACGAATTCGGTATGGGTCGACATATGTTGAATACCGATCTTGCCAGTGGTCAACGAATAATCACAAGTGATGAACTAACATCGTATTTGAAAGAAATATTCGCCCGAGAAATGGAATATTTACAAAACGCGCAACATATTCAAGACGTTATTTTCCATGCAAAAGAAAATAGTTCACGTCTGGACGTTGAGAAGGTTATCAAGATCATCGACGATCAAGCAAGTAAACGCATGAAAAAGCATCACGAACTATAATCTGATCAACTACAGGGTGTGAATACTAACAAAAATAGAAAGATAACAGTTCAATCAGAATTTGGTCACGTCACATAAGTCTTGCAGATTTTAGGTCTCATGTTCTTATGGAACCTAGAATAAAGTATTAGTTAATCATTTGTTGATCTCTGCAGAGCACGATCCAGCAGGATTATCATACTATGCGAAGTGTAACAGTTTCTTACGTACCAGATATTGTGTAGGCGTATTTTGTTTCTCAAGGACAAAATGCTCGAGTGCATAGGATAATAACAGAAAGCAGAGAAGAATCACTTGTGGAGCTTGTCAAAGGCTCGGATCACCATCAAATACATTATCTGATTCTTCTTTCGATGAAAAGAATACGTATATCATTCGCAAGAATCCTTTTTTTTCTTATTTTAAATAACGATGAACTCAATCTGTTCTAAATCGCATTGCCATCATTCTGTGTCTCCATTCTTTAATATACTTAATAAAATAAAGGAAATAATAATTACGATTTTTCTCGCCAATGATATCCGATTGAAAAAGAATTTGAAATACATAAGAAATTCGTTCCACTGAAAGAACAACCTTCGTACAAAATTGTGAACGTTGCCGATTATTGACTGAAAGAGGATCTTGTATTATAATCAACAATGATCAAAAAGTAAATGGTGCGGTTGTGTTAATAAAAAGAGAAAAATTCTGATTCATCGATAGGCATTTTTTGTCTGATATAGAGTGGTTTCATATTTAGCAAATATATAATGAAGATGATAAAAGGATATGTGATAGAATAGCTTTTTTCCTGCTTATGGTATTCGAGTTAGTTTCATTTCGTGATGATAAATGATAAGAAAATACATAAAGATATGAGTGTAATCGACAATTCACATCTTCACTCATGATTATTCAAAAAGTCATTCGAATATTTTTCTATGAAGAATGATACTTTTTATAATAAACTCACTTGTAACATTGAATATTTTTTATTAGTCAACGTCAAAAATAAAATGATCCACGTAAAGTTAAACTTTACATCGATGAGAAAATTGCAGTTATATTAAGTTTATGTTAAAGCAGGGCATTTCCATCGAGTTTCTCCTACAAAAAAGAAACACAAATATTTCCAAATTGACTCAAATGTGTTTTATTTCGTAGGTATCAATGAGATCGATGTGAATCTAGCGCCAGAAAAAGAAAAATCATACAGTCTTAGGTTCAAATCAATTCCCATCGACGAAAATGAACTTCTTCAACATAGAATCAAATGCTGCGTCGTATGAGTTGATTTTCATGAGCAGACATTCATTTGAACACAAGGTTTCGTATGATATTTTTGTTTTCTGGGGCTATAGCTTCACATTGATGAAAACTTCATTGGAACCAACTGATCCTGTCGTACACTTTTGAAAAGAGCACTTGAACAGGCACTGTATTGCAAGACCGAAAGTAAACAAGAAAATGACAAATGACACATGCAAAAAAACATTCACAAAAGGCGAAAGGTATGATGAATTAGTAAATCATGTGTAATACATTAAAGTGAAAAATATTTTGTGGAAATTATATTTGTTCCAAAATCATTATGATTCTCGAATGCATTTTCGAAAAACTTGATTTCATTTGTTGAACCGTCGAGCAGAAATACAACCCAAAAGTTCGCTTGAGGACGTGCCGTTTGCGGAATTCTATGCTTTTCACCATTGACTAGTTTATCTCGTTTTCCGGCTCGATATATATGTGTATAATTTGTATTGATAGAAAACATAAGCTCGGCTTTGGACTGAGCGAGTGTTGAATTTCCTGCGTACCGATGAACTGCATAAATATATTTTAAATTCGAATTAACAGTGAATCGAACGGTTTCAGGTCCGTAACCTGTTGTAACGTCATAATCTAACGACATATTTTCACCGTTCTTCGTAAGGAAATAAATATGCTTTCCATCAGATACATAAAGATGCGAGTCAAGATCGTTAGGATCTGCATCCCATTTGAGCACAATTTCAATTTCATTCGGTTTAAGATCAGTTCGTCCAATGAATGAATTAGCTTTCATCTGTCGACGATTCTGAAAAGCTATCATCGAAAAGTTGAGACGTTGTAATTGGGAATTGTTCTGTGAATAAATTTCAACTTCATATAAACCATCGGTAAGCGTGTGAGGCAAATCAATCGAACCATTTTTATCTGTTCTACCTGTAAAAACAACAGCGTGTTTCTCTCCAGACTTTAATGTAACAATTCCATCCTTGATGACATTATTAACAGAATCACGAACAATGAACTGCTTCGGAACACAGAGTTCTATTCGTGGAACAACATTTAATAATGTATCAGCAATAACATGTTGCGAGTCTTCCGAATAAATTGTTACTCGATATGTACCGTAATTGCTGATGTTATATGGATCTTCTATAATTGGCATTGTGACAATAGTTTCTTGTTGTGGATGATAAACAGTTGGAAACTCAAGAACGGACAAATTAGGACCTTCAGCGATAGTCGGAAGAGATGTCGTGTGCTCTGGAACATATGGATTCGCTTTGTCTAGTTGAATGAATGTTGGAACTTCCGATTCGATCATGGGAACGTTTTCAGCTAGTGAATCAATTGGTACGATGCCATTTTTCTGAACATTGGCTGGTATGTTCATCAATTGATCTTGAACAACAGATGATTGTTTAGCAAACGAATTTTGAGGAGGAGAATTTGGCGAAAGTTCATTCTTTTCTACAAAGAAAAACCATCTTTTCATACCGATTCGCGAGAGAAGAATGTCATACAATCCAACTTGAGGAAAGATCTATGAAACATATAATCTCATCGTTGTTTTTCTCGCTGCTTAATCGCGAACTGTAATTGACTTGTTCGTCAGAAGTCATCAGATAAAAATTTAATGAAGTTGATTGTTCTGCTCCCTACTGGCAATAGAACGCCTATCTCATAATGATAGTCTGTCTCGAATTTTGCTCATAAGATAGAGAATGTGAAGTTGAGTTTTAACATCTTTCCATTCATGATGATATATTACTACCTGTGTATGTGTCAACAGCTAACTTTGTGCTTTGAGTAGGTAAATGTTGAACAACGAATAGGGCACTGCCTGCAACTAGAATACCTAGAGCCAATGAACAGGCAGCCAGTTTCTTGAACATTATAAAGCCACCAGCGTGAAGTAGTTTTGTTTTTTCCATTGTTGAATCAAGTAACAATGGAAAATGATTAGCAGTATCGTCTGTTGTTAGATCAATCGCTGTTTTCATCTGATACTCTTCCGGCTGTGCAGACGTAGTCATAATTTATCCTTTTCACTCTTGTTTTTATTGTATCTACAAATAACACTCGAAATTCTATGTGTAAATTGAACTCTTTCTCACAAAATTCATACGGTGACGTTACACGTAGCAAAAGAGTACATCAAATAAATGAAGCACGAAATAGGCACGCAATCGAGAGAAAACAGGCTCAAATATCAGTGTTACAATTAAGAAGATAACTAGCAATACACTTGACATGGGACCAGAAGATTGATGATGAGCTATCTTGTTCATTGAATCAACAGTCGATTACTACATTGAACGGTAGACGGTATATTTATAGGCGTCTGATAGTTAAATAAGAGGTGAAACAAAATACGATGGGAATCAGAGATCATATCAATTGATTACATGACAACAGTGAATGGTACTCATTAGTATTCATTCTATTAGCTCTCTAATTTTAGAACATCAGCTCTTTTTGTAAGATGATCTATATTTTATTTTCAAGACAGAAGATAAATTCCTTTATTATGATTGCATGACATAAGAAATAAAAGAAACAGTTGTTTTGGAGATAGCGTTCTTTCTCAACAATGTGAAACATGAGACGAAGAGTTGAAGCGAAACAATTTCTACAAGATAATTGAAACAAAATCTAAAAATAACTACCACAATAAGAGAGGCGCCACAGCAGATACGCTCTAAACACCAATTNGTAAGTTGTTGTATAGACGAATAGAGGCTTCCAGAGGAGAAGCGTACGTGAGTTTGGTGATACGCGCTGTAACAGGACCATCACCTGATGGAAGTATCTTGCCAATGCCCAAAAAGTTATGCAAGAAGGCTGTTTTGCCACTGGAATTCTCTCCGCACAGTGCCAATTGAATTTTGTTTGATCGTGCGCACGCTTGCAACTGTTTAATTCGTAATCCTTCGAGAACTGGTAAAAGAATATCAGCGAAAATGTTTAAATCTTTGATTTCCGGTTTGCTCAAGACTTCATCACGTAATCGGAAAAATTCTTGAATATTTCGTTGAACTATTTCACGAACTGCGTAATTTGAATGAACGACATTTTTCAAGCGATGTTCCACAAACGAGGCAGAAGTTGTACTACTCATCTTATATCTATAAAAAATAGTATGCTCGTTAGTTAGACTTGTAGACGCGTGTGCTCAATGTTCGCTTAATTAACAACGAAGATTCGACTAGAAATCAGAGGAAGAGAGAAATAAAAACAGAAATAGATATCATGATCAAATAAACTCAGTGTAACCAACATCAACACATTTTAAATAAAAATACCCAGTTTCTTTTTTATGATAAGAAAAGAAAGTATTTTATTCGATCGTCGGAAATAAACACGTGAAAATAGTCAGATAACAATGTTCGTAATTTATCATACATAGTATCGCGTCAACTTATATCCTAGTAATTTAAGAGCATTACCGCTAGCTTTAAAAGATCTTCACATGAATAGAAATAGGACTGATGAGGCCAGTCCTGTGCATATATATCTATTGCATGATCGTTCACGCCCTCTATCGATCGATTATAAGCTTCTGAGTTTCTTGATTTATTTTTTGCTGGAAGCATAACTAGGGCTTACTCATCACAGAATTATAAAAAAAACTATGCCATTACTAGGTTCTTTGTTGAAAATAATCATTTTTTTCTGGAATAAAGATCTAAATGACTTCTTTAAAATTTTACTGCATTATATAAATAGTTTTTCATAATAATCATACAAGAGAAATTCGTTCTTGTTTTTCAATAGTATAGTTGCTTCATTAAGAGTGGTATCTGAATATTTGCAACACAGTGAATGGTTAATAAATAAAAATCATGCGAGTCACGTTCAAGATTCGTCGAAAACAGCAAGCGAAAAAAATTATTCATAGAAATGTTTCTACGCTCGATTGTGAGGAAGGACGCTCTTTGATCAAAAGAAGAAACGGTAAAAGCTACTGTTTTGCTTAAATCTAAATTGGATCGTTATTTTTCAAGACGGGGTGTATTCGCGAGACTGCCAGAATGCTGTACGCGTGTACCGTTCATGCCCTTTACTCGGTATACTTACAAGTAGTTTGTTATTAGCCGTGATAATTAGACTTTGGTTAACCTCTACACAGCAAACAATGACGACACAATATGATTCTCTGAATTTTGTTAGATTAAACTTTCATCGGTTAGGTTGGTTTTCTACATAACAAAATTTAATGCTGTAACAAAATCTACAAAGTCACGAAGAATGTGAACAACGTCTATATACTACCCTCAAAGCCTCACTCATTCATCATATAAGAGCTGATATTGTTTTTCCATGATAATTGTATGTATGAATCTTACAACACAAGCGATTTATCCAACTGTATCTGGATCTAAACCGTTTCCCATAATAACCGATGATCTTAATGGAGATAAGAAAACCGGATATTGTTGTCGCAAATACCGCTGCAGATAACATTGACGTTCTTCTCAACAATGGTTCTGATGCATTTTTGCCACAAATCACATATTAAACTAGTATCCAACTGCATTTTCTAACAACTGAGGATACCAATGGCGACAACAAACTTGACATCATCGTCGCAAATTCTGGTTCAAAGAAGGTCGGTGTTCTCCTCAATGCAGATATCGGCACATTTATTTCTTAGCAAACGTATGCAACTAGTTAAACTCTGTATGCTCAAACAAGGTTCAATGTAGATACCGACGAATAGACTCGATATTGTTGTCTCTAACTACGATGGTGACAATGTTGGAGTTTTCTCATCTGATTGTCAGTAACTCTCAGAATATACGCTAAGTACACATGTGATAAAAAAATGAAACAGGATGTGAATGCGCGGTTAGAACAAATATTTAATTTTGTATGTAAGAGAGATCATCACGATTGAGCTCATCTTCTAACTCGACTGAGAGGTTGATGAGATGCTGCTGTGTAGAAAATGTATGCTTAATCTGAAATACCTATCGGAAGTTATCATCTAAACGAATCGAGATCCATACTAATCAATTCTAACAGTGCAACCGCTTTTTCAGCAGCGAAACAGCTGAAGTAATTTTTTTTGTTTGTATTGTAGAGAGAGTTGGCAATGAAAGTATCGTAAAATAGTCGAAACCGGCAAGTTGTCGACACATAGAAAAGTTGTGATGTAAAGCTTTCAATAATTTCTTGTGAGGAAAGAAAAAAGTCGTATGATGAAAATGCATTGATTTGAAATAACAAAAAATAAAGCGTTTCGTATTTTTACCGTTTAGCATACGAGACCAAATTCATGCGTTTATTTTCGGTATTCATAATCATCTGTTCAATATTATTAGAGACTAATGCTAAGAGCGAAAGTCTTGGTCATGTAGTATTGATAACAGCTCCTTTATTTGGTCATATGATTCCACTATTAGATTTTGCTAAACGTTTATCCGAATATCATCATGTAACTTATATCGTATCGGCATCAAAACTCGACATTCTTAAACAACATGTATCTATTAATCAAACTGAAGCTAATACTTCAATACAATCAAGAATAGAATTCATTGGTTTACTTGATGGTAATAATGATGATTATCAAGTAAATTATTTTGATTTAATCAGAAAAACACACATAATTCTAATGTACAAAAATAGGTTACAAATAAAGGCATGAATGTTCCAATGAGAGAAATAGCTCGTCGAATGCATGAACCTCTTTTGACGTTACTCTTTCCAGAAAAAACTACAACAATCTTAGCAACTCATTCAATCACACGACCTATTGATTTGATCATTACTGATCTATCTGTTTTGACACCTGTTTGGGAAAGTTATACAAGAAATATTCCGATTTATATCTTCGTTCCTAATAGTCTATTATTTTTTATGCACACTATTGACATAGCAATACACAATACTAAAAGTGGCAAAGTGAATCCAAACTTTGATCATCAAATAGATTTCCTCGTTTTGCTTACGAAGGGAATTATTTGCAATTCGGTTTTTGAACTTGACGATATCATTTTGGATAAATTACGTCGAAAATCACAACCTGCTGCAAATATACCCGTTCTATTTGTAGCACCATTGATCTCGGACGATTTTGCTGAAACTCGTCAAGTAAAAATATCATTTTGGTCGTGCAAAAAATCTTATAAATATTCTCGTGTATTATTTAGAGTTCTCTTATTGTTCATATCAAACAATGGTTGGATAGACATTGGGAACGAGCAAATAGGTCTGCCTGTGTGATCTATATTGCTTTTGGTTCGTGGGTTTCTCATGATTCTAAACAACTTTCCGAAATCACCAATGCTCTCAAACCATATCCATTTATTTGGTCATTAAAAAAGAAATTACAAACACTTATTTTACCCTTAGGCATTGATAGTGAACAACATTTACTTCTTGATTGGACTCCACAACGATTTATTCTCTCACATCCTGCTGTACGTTTATTTATATCACATGGTGGTTGGAATAGTTTACTTGAAAGTATGTCAGCCGCAAAACCAACACTTGTCTGGCCTTTTTTCGCTGATCAGACAGTGAATGGGTACCGGTTAGAACACGAATTCGGTATGGGTCGACATATGTTGAATACTGATCTTGCCAGTGGTCAACGAATAATCACAAGTGATGAACTAACATCGTATTTGAAAGAAATATTCGCCCGAGAAATGGAATATTTACAAAACGCGCAAGATATTCAAGACGTTATTTTCCATGCAAAAGAAAATAGTTCACGTCTGGACGTTGAGAAGGTCATCAAGATCATTGACGATCAAGCAAGTAAACGCATGAAAAAACATCACGAACTATAATCTGATCAACTACAGGGTGTGGGTGAGGGTGTGAATACTAACAAAAATAGAAAGATAACATTTCAATCAGAATTTGGTCACGTCACATAAGTCTTGCAGATTTTAGGTCTCATGTTCTTATGGAACCTAGAATAAAGTATTAGTTAACCATTTTTCGATCTCTGCAGAGCACGATCCACCAGGATTATCGTACTGCGAAGTGTAACACTTTCTTACGTGCCAGATATTGTGTAGGCGTATTTTGTTTCTCAAGGACAAAATGCTCGAGTGCATAGGATAATAACAGAAAGCAGAGAAGAATCACTTGTATTGTCACACACGATATTGATCATAGATTGTTTGTTATGTTAAATATCACTTGTGAAGCTTGTCAAAGGCTCGGATAACCATAAAATATATTATCTAATTCTTCTTTCGATGAAAAGAATACGTCAATTGTTTGCAAGAAACCCTTTTTTTCTTATTTTAAATCACGACGAATTCAATCTGTTCTAAATCGCATTGCCATCATTCTGTGTCTCCATTCTTTAATACTTAATAAAATAAAGGAAATAATAATTACGATTTTTGTCGCCAATGATATCCGCTTGAAAAAGAATTTGAAGTCCATGAGAAATTCGTTCCATTAAAAGAACAACCTTCGTACAAAATTGTGAGCGTTGTCGATTATTGACTGAAAGACGATCTTGTATTATAATCAACAATGATCAAAAAGTAAATGGTGCGGTTGTGTTATAATAGAACGAGAAAAATATTGATTCATCGATAGACATTTTTTGTCTGATATAGAGTCGTTTCATATTTATAGTAAATATATAATGAAGATAATAAAAGGATGTGTGATAGAATAGCTTTTGTTCTGTTTATTACTGAAAAGGTGGCGTTAGTATTCGAGTTAGTTTCATTTCGTAATGATGAATGATAAAAAATACACAAAGATATGAGTGTAATCGACCATTCACATCTTCACTGATGATTATTCAAAAAGTCATTCGAATATTTTTCTATGAAGAATGGTACGTTTTATAATAAAATCACTTGTATCATTGAATATTTTTTATTAGTAAACGTCAAAAATAAAAGGATTCATGTAAAGTTAACTTCACATCGATGAGAAAGTTGTGGTTTTATTAAGTTTATTTTAAAGCAGGGCATTTCCATCGAGTTCCTCCCACAAAAAAAGAAACACAAGTATTTCCAAATCGACTCAAATGTACTTTATTTCGTAAGTATCAATGAGATCGATGTGAATCTAACGCCAGAAAAGGAAAAATCATACAATCTTAGGTTCAAATCAATTCCCGTCGACGAAAATGAACTTCTTCAACATAGAATCAAATTCTGCGTCAGATGAGTTGATTTTCATGAGTGGACATTCATTTGAACATAAGGTTTCGTATGATATTTTTATTTTCTGGAGCGAGTTTCATATTGATGGAAATTACATCGGAACCAGCTGATCCTGTCGTACACTTTTGAAAAGAGTACTTGAACGGCGTATTGTATTGTAAGATCACAAGTAAACAAGAAAATTACAAATGACACATGCAAGAAACATTCACAAAAGGCGAAAGGTATGATGAATTAGCAATTCATATGTGATACATTAAAGTGAAAAATATTTTGTAGGAATTATATTTGTTCCAAAATCATTATGATTCTCGAATGCATTTTCGAAAAACTTGATCTCATTTGTTGAACCGTCGAGCAGAAATACAACCCAAAAGTTCGCTTGAGGACGTGCCGTGTGCGGAATTCTATGCTTTTCACCATTTATGAGTTTATCTTGTTTTCCGGCTCGACATATGTGTGTCTGATTTGTATTGATAGAAAACATAAGCTCGGCTTTCGACTGAGCGAGTATTGAATTTCCTGCGTATCGATGAACTGCATAAATATATTTCAAATTCGATTTAACAGTGAATCGAATGGTTTCAGGTCCGTAACCTGTTGTAATGTCATAATCTAATGACATATTTTCAGCGTTCTTCGTAGAGAAATAAATATGCGTTCCATCGGATGCATAAAGATGCGAGTCTAAATCGTGAGGATCTGCATCCCATTTGAGCACAATTTCAATTTCATTCGGTTTAAGATCAGTTCGTCCAATGAATGAATTGGCCTTCATCTGTCGACGATTCTGAAAAGCTATCATCGAAAAGTTGAGTCGTTGTAATTTAGAATTGTTTTGTGAATAAATTTCAACTTCGTATAAACCATCAGTAATCGTGTCAGGCAAATTAACCGAACCGTTTTGATCTGTTCTACCTGTAAAAACAACTGCGTGTTCCTCTCCAGACTTTAATGTAACAATTCCATCCTTGATGATATTATTAACAGAATCACGAACAATAAACTGCTTCGGAACACAGAGTTCTATTCGTGGAACAACATTCAATAATGTATCAGCAATAACATGTTGCGAGTCTTCGGAATAAATCGTTACTCGATATGTACCGTAATTGCTGATGTTATATGGATCTTCTATAATTGGCATTGTGACAATAGTTTCTTGTTGTGGATGATAAACAGTTGGAAACTCAAGAACGGACAAATTGGGACCTTCAGCGATAGTCGGAAGGGATGTCGTGTGCTCTGGAACATATGGATTCGTTTTGTCTAGCTGAATAAATGTTGGAACTTCCGATTCGATCATGGGAACGTTTTCAGCTAGTGAATCAATTGGTGCGATGCCATTTTTCTGAACACTGGCTGGTATGTTCATCAATTGATCTTGAACAACAGATGATTGTTTAGCAAACGAATTTCGAGGAGTAGAGCTTGGCGAAAGTTCATTCTTTTCTACAAAGAAAAAACATCCTTTCATACCGATTCGCGAGAGAAGAACGTCATACAATCCAACTTGAGGAAAGACCTATGAAATATATCATCTCATCGTTTTTCGCTCGCTGCTTAATCGCGAACTGTAATTGACTTGTTCGCCAGAAGTCATCGGATAAAAATTTAATAAAGTTGATTGTTTTGCTCCCCACTGGCAATAGAAAGCATTTCTCATAATGATAGTCTGTCTCGAGTTTTGTTCATAAGATAGAGAATGTGAAGCTGAGTTTTAACATCTTTCCATTTGTGATGATATATTACTACCTGTGTATGTGCCGACAGCTAGCTTTGTGCTTTGGGTAGGTAAGTGTTGAACAACGAATAGGGCACTGCCTGCAACTAGAATACCTAGAGCCAATGAATAAGCAGCCAGTTTCTTGAACATTATAAAACCACCAGCGTGAAATAGTTTTGTTTTTTCCATTTTTGAGTCAAGTAACAATGGAAAATGATTGGCAGTATCATCTGTTGTTAGATCAAGCGATGTTTTCATCTGATACTCTTCAGGCTGTGCAGACGTAGTCATAATTTATCCTTTTCACTCTTGTTTTTTACTGTATCTACAAATAACACTCGAAATTTTATGTCTAAATTTAATTCTTTCTAAAGAATTCATACGGTGACGTTACACGTAGCAAAAGAGTACATGAAATAAATGAAGCACGAAATAGACACGCAATCGAAAGAAAACAGGCTCAAATATCAGTTTTACAATTAGGAAGACAAGTGGCAATACATTTGACATGGCATCAGAAGATTGATGATGAGCTATCTTGTTTATTGTATCAACAGTCGACTACTGCATTGGACGGTAGAAGGTATATTTATAGGTGTCTGATTGTGAAATAAGAGACGAAAAAAATACGATGGTAATCAGAGATCATATCAGTTGATTACATGGCAATAGGGAACGGTGTTCATTAGTATTCATTCTATTAGTTTTCTGATTTTAGAACATCAGCCCTTTTTGTAAGATGATCGATATTTTATTTTCAAGACAGAAGATAAATTCCTTTATTATGATTGCATTACATAAGAGATAAAAGAAACAGTTGTTTTGAAGATAGTGTTCTTCCTCAACAATGAGAAACATGAGACGAAGAGTTGAAGCGAAACAATTTCTACAAGATGATTGAAATCAAATCTAAAAATAACAACCACAATAAGAGAGGCGCCACAGCAGATACACTCTAAACACAAAGCAATATCCGCCCTATGTAACACAGCTCCCACAAAGTTATCGAAAAATGCCCTCCGCCCAGTAAAATATGCACAATTTAATGTTCAAAAATTCGCTTCTTTTCCTCCTAGTTCCCACTCCGTAGCATTACTTTATAAGGCTTCGGCAAATTTTGTTTGATGGTGACAGAAACAGTAATATAAAGGACGACAAAGAACCCATCGTGTCTGTAATGACAAACTGGTTGAGTAGCTGACTGCTTCTCACGGTATAGAGGGTGTGGGTGAAAATTTTTTTATGATTGGAACCGATAGAGCTTCTCGAGTTTGATCTAGAACCAGTGTTGAAATCACGGTCGGTGGTTGTAAAACGAATCCGCCTCCGGGCTTTTCTCTAGTTTCGGATCTTTTTGGATTTTTCCAGGTTTTGTTAGGTTTTGAAGGTGAAGAAAGAGCTTTTTGGAAATTTTATTTTTGGAACCGATAGAGCTCATCAAGTTGCACTTGGAATCAGTGTTAGTTTGATTGGAATCTACGCTGAAACGAATCCGCCGAAGAAAATGTCGAATTCTGCCCGAAGGTATCCTACGTCTTTTTAGTCGTCTTCATAAACGAAAGTTGTTGTACATTCTTTAAATTGCAATATATTAGACGTTAAAGAGAACAGAACAGTTCCTTGCTCGCTTTAGATTCAAATCGCTTTTCTTACTTCGTTTTTTCGCAAATAACAAAATTTTGAAATTCGGAAAATAGATTGTCAACTACGACAACAAATTTTTCCAAAACAATTTCTTGAATTTAATTCATTTTCGTTATCTATACAACAACGAATTGTATCACTGTTGAATTCATAGCTTTGTATGTTTATTACTGAAAAGGAAAACGAATGATAAATTGAGGAGTTTTAGAGCATGTGAACCATTAGTTAACAATTGTAATTTATCGACCAGTTTGAGACTTGCCCTCGTTTAATTCAATATTAAAGTAACTGTGAATGAGTCCGATTTTGAAAAAAAAATTCATCTGCCTTACGACTTTTGCTGAGATCTATACTTTTATTGAAATGTATTTCATAATAATACCACCTTCATGACAATTCTAGAACATCAGTATGGTTCAGAGAAGAAACAAAAATGAGAACAAAGTGTATATTTGAATGGAATATCATAATTTCTTTTACTTCAAGCTTTCTCATTCTCACATAAAAAGTTTACACAGATGTTCTTCAATTGCTTCACGCTTATAATCGACTTTTTCTTATTCAAATTAAAAACTATATTTCCACAAAGATTGTGCAAAACATCAAATGACTGGTAATATTGGAACAGATCTTTATCCGGATAATTTATAATATGCAAGAAGATTATCATAATTACAAGCTGTTGAATCTGAGTTTTCTTAGTTTAATTTAATCAGTTGCAAATAGAGAGTTTTATTAATTAATTGAAAAAGACACACTAGGAGTAAATATCGATATATAAGAAGAAAAGTTCATTGTCATGTCAATTTTAGTCGACGAAATCGAAAGTGAAGTTTTAGGAAATTTTATTATGGTGAAAGACCACTGAAACTGTCGAGATAAATATAACCAACATGACCAGTTGGTTGACAATCCCCTGCGAAAACTGTTAATATAAAATCATGACCAAAACGAGTGTTATCGATGGCTAAGTGTTCTGATTGCCAAGCAGGTGTATAAAAATAATTATCTTTTTGTCGAAAACGATTATCAATACCACTTCCTGTTGCTCCAGCATCATAACGACGTAAAATTAATTTTTCACCTGTAGTTATATCCTCCAATTGAACAATAACTAAACTCGATTGATTCGAAGAATGATTTCCATTTTGTAAAACAGCCAACCATGAAAAATAAATATCCAAACAATAATAACTATTGATTTGTCGACCAATCACCGATGCATAACCTCCATTGACTAAATCTTCGACACGAAACGAGTATTGACCACCTTCGACAATTCCTGGCATTAAATCACCAAGAATTGGATCACTTCCGTTAGTAACAATTGATGAATGTTCTATGGTGTAATTATATAGTCTTCCGCCTGGTAAAAAGTAATCGGGTAAAATTTCAGATGAGGAGAGCGATGTTCGTGAACCACCACCAACAGTCCAACCAGAAGTAGTTCCCAATTCAAAATCACCATTTTGGAAACTAACCAATGAACATGCTGGAAAAAAATCAAAGATCTTTGCAAAATAGTTCGAGAAAGAACAAAGAATGTACTTTGACAGAATTGAACTCGGCATTGATCACTTAAACAGTCCACACTGGTATTGCAAGCCTTACCATTGCCGCATTTCGGACAAATCGAGCCACCACAATCAACATCAGTCTCATCTTGGTTCTGTATTTGATCTTGACAGGAAGGTGATGCTGAAACGACACTAACTTCTTATTAATCTAAAATAAACAAGAGTTGAATACTTACGAATGCATTCGTTGTTAATACAAACACCGCTGAGACAGTCACTAGGAATATTGCAATGCTGTGTATCGTGACATTTTAGACAAATGCTTCCTCCACAATCAATGTCCGTCTCGTCTTGATTTTGAATTTGGTCCCAACATGATGGTGATGCTGAAAGTACAACATTTCTTATGTATCGAACAAAGACGATTATTGACACTCACGAATACATATGTTGTTAATACAAATATCACTAAGGCAGTCTTGAGGATAAGTACATTTCTTCATATCTGGACATTTTGGACATGTGCGCCCTCCGCAATCGATATCCGTCTCATCTTGATTTTGGATTTGATCCAAACAGGAAGGCGATGCTAGGGGGAGAAAGTCTATTCTACATCATCAAATTGAAGGCAAATAGTACATACGAATGCATGTATTGTTAATACAAACATCACTGAGGCAATCACATGAAACATTACAAGTCTTCATATCCTGACATTTCTGACAAGTACGACCGCCGCAATCGATATCGGTCTCATTTTGATTCCGAATTTGATCGCGACACGAAGGTGACGCTGAAATAACACAAAATCGTGTTATATGAAAGGACAAGACGGTATAATACTTACGAATACATGTACTGTTAATACAAACATTACTGAGACAGTCGTTAGGAGAAGTACATTTCTTCATATCTCGACATTTAGGACAATAGAGACCTCCACAATCAATGTCAGATTCATCTTGATTTTTCATTCGATCGGTACAACATGGTTCTATAGAATATAATATTTATCTCGAAATCGCAATCTCAAACATACCCTTTTGTCTCGGTTTATGTCCTTCTTCTGAACTTGAAGAATCAATCGTTATTGTGATTCTACCGTTAATCACGACGAAATAGGAAAATAAACAAAACATCAACAAAATCAATGATGTTGAACTGTAAACAAGAAAAAAAGAGAAAAGATATCGTACATAGCAGTAGTCAAATCAAAACTTATTACCTGAATGCGCCCATTTGAACGACAACTTTCTATTGTGATTTAATCTAAAAAGCAATTTCATTAAGGAATTTTTCGATATTGAACATATTTTTGTGTTTGTTCTTCAAAATTTGTATCGACGACGAAGAAAAAATGTTTGTTTTCGTCTTTAACTTTCATCTCTGATCACAATATGTTTCAGATTTACTTCAAAAGTTATAGAGGGTGTGATTTGAAGGTGAATGTTTGCTTAAATTTTCTGTAGAAAGATCAACGTTTTAAGCGACATTTTCTTTCTTCAAAAAATACACACCAACCAGTTCGACGCTTCTAGAAAAAACATTTTTACCTACTTTTTCTTCCACACGAAAAGAGAACTGAAATTGTAATTTTCTCGGATGGTTTTTTTTTCACCAAACAAAACATCTCGATACAGCCGGCGAAAGAAATGCTCACATTTATTTTCTCCTCGTATGTCAATGGGTTTCCTATGCGACGAATATTTCTACAGTTACTTTCTTTTTTCATACATATAGAACAAACTTGAAAAGCATCTATTCGACACAATATTTACTTAAAGACAAATTTCGATGCGAAATGCGATTAAAATTCAAAATTCTTGTCCTCGATTTTATTAATCATCCATTGTTTGCTCATATCATCGCACTTCTTGGTCTATTTCAAATTTACTAATTAATGTTGACATGTTATTTTCTTGTTAAAACGAGCCTTTATATGAAAAATGAGAGAAAGTATCTGAAGGTGAATAGACAATAAAAACGAAGGTGGTAGTTACACTTCATCTCAAGTGCTTCGTTGACAAATCATTAATTTCTTTCTCTTCGGTTACAGAAAATATCATTTTCGATAGGATGACTAGATGTAACTGCACATGTTCGATAGAATAGTTTGAATAATAGTTAAAGAGTCTGTGCTGATAAAGTCTCAAGATATTATCTTCCATTCTCAAATGTGCATCATTCCATTAGAATTCGATCTGGAAATCAATTCTTCTTCATCAGTTCTCAATTGTCTCTTCAGATTTTATCACATTTCCCTTGGATTTAATATAAAATTTAAATTCGAATATTATCTATGATGACTGGGTAAGAACTTTTATATCCGAAACGAAACCTTTGACACCTTTTCATAGATTTAAATTGGTACTTTGCATGATGATCGCTCATTCTTATTATCTAACTTTTGTTCAAACTCGTATAGTTATCACGGTTGATGCATCGAGCTCTGAAGAATCTCCTCCAGCAAATGACGAAGGTTTGCTCTATTTAGATCTTCTTCGGCTCTTATTAGTCATTCTTTTGCTTTTTATAGTTTTTCATTGTGTGGATCGAATGAGAAATCAAGATGAGTCTGATATTGATTGTGGAGGTCTCGAGTGTCCAAGATGTCAAGACTTATTGCGTTGTAAGACATGCTATGATTGTATGAGTAATCTATGTCAGAACAACGTGTGCGTTGGTAAGTTTTGTACCATTATTCTGTCATTTACACTAATAGTAAGACTAATATGCCAGAAAAATATATTCTGGCTCGCATCAGATATTTCTCTCAATTCTTACTACTAAAGCAAATTGAAATTGACAAAGATATATACGACTTTATGATTAGGTCAAAGCGAATGCGGTCCTTGTGAATGGAAGTAACAAATCTATATTTACCCTCATAATTGTTTAGTGTATGACTCACGGAATAGATACTAATTGAAGTGCGATGCTCTACCAAGATATTTCAAATATTAATGGATCGATTGACTTGTTCTATAATCTCTAATAGGTACACCACGAATAGATACAACAACCACTACGATCGTTACGACCACTCAATCAACTACTCCTTCACCTATAAGTACAACTACGACTAAGCCCATCACTACGCACACGCTACCAACGACGTTATTCACAAACACAACTTTAACAACTACAAGAGTAATCTCAGAAACTTCAACGACTACCTCAATCATTCCAGAATCGACTACACCCACCAGATCAACCGATTCAGAATTGAGCACAATATCTGCTTCAAGTACTTTAGAGTCCAGTACTACATCTGCTTCCAACGCTGCAGAGAATAGCACCACGATTAGCTCAACAATTTCAGAGTTCACCACGACTACTTCAATAGTACCAATTACAAATACAACTTTAAGAACGTTAGAGCCCACCTGGACAACTTCAACCTCAATATCAATGTTACCATCGGTAAATACCATTTTAACAACGCTGATTGTACCATTGGAAACACCGTCGAGGAACTCGGCTGTTACCCATTTTAGCGCGTCGCACAGTTTCTCTATTGCTCTATGCATATACACGACAGTTTCCGTATGTGTGCCTTGGTTTTTCGGTCTCATATGACAGATTTTCATTCACGAACTTGTCTTCTTTCGTCACAGTGCATCCTTCCTTTGTTGGCGCTAAACTGCACAATGTTCTCATTCATACCTAGGATAATCCAAAAGTATAGTGAGGAACATGTATTATTGTGTTACGAAGTCTCAAAAAGTTCTTCTCACCGCAGTGAATAGATCGTCTTTCGTTCTAATCTATTTATTGTAAGTTCAACTAAAAGTTTAATAAAGAAAGAGTTTGAACGAAAACATTTTTTCGTACAATCTGAATGAGTCTTCTAAAACAAAATGAGGTGCATTTCCAGACGCAGCGTGAAACAAGAATGCCACTTTACATTTTTTCACTTGATCCTATCAAATGAATTCGCAGTCTTCAACAAGAGGCCATCTTCAAACTTTACTTCAAATGAACATCATTACACATATCAAGAAACAAATGCTTAAGGTTTGATGAAAACATTTAGACATATATTCTTATAGCTTAAAAGTGTCTCAAATCACTGTCTATTGAACAGGTCTGTGTTTTGTTCTCTCTATTGATTATACATACAAACTCACAAGTAACGCAAAGTAACCGTTGCTAACCCTCTACTCAAAGTCGTGCTCTCATTCCCCATCTAAAGTGGGTATAAGTTATCAGTGTGAAGGTAGCACGAACAAACGATATGTTAGCTAAAAACGTTTTTACTAAATAAATCCTGTCCTTGAAAATTATATCATTCGACTCAGAATTTAAGTCTGCATCGAAGGGTGATGTTTCTACTAACGGGACAGACTTTGGAAAAATGTTTACTTATATCTTTGTTTGCCTCCTATAGGTCTATTTATTATGATCCAAATAAAGTTTCTCCAAAGTTTGTCTCGTGAGTAGAAACATCACCGTTCGATGCAGACTTAAATTCTGAGTTGAATGATATAAATTCCAAGGACGAGACTTATTTAGTAAAACAAGCTTTTAGTTAACACATCGTTAGTTCGTGCTAGCTTTACATTGACGTACAAATTCATCAGACAATTGTATAAATACTTTGCCTTGGAGAACTCATTGTCATGTTCCAAATAGTTCTAGGAAATGCAGCTCTACATCAACAACCCAGGTAAAAAAATTCGATGGTGGATCCGATCGGATCCGTCGAATTCCTGTAGGATCTGATAAAATCCTATATTGAATCTGATGGGACCCGAGTATGGGATTGTTCGACCTGGATTGAATAATTCGTAAAATTGATTTCTTAATTTAATGTTCTCACAATGTTTGAGCAACCTTAAACGTTGCCCTTCAATATTAGCTATAAAACATTAATCAAATAACTTAATAGATGTATGCTTTTAAAAAAGAAAAAAAGTGTAATGTTCTATTAGATAAAAACTTTTTCGGTTTAATCCTATGACAGATTTATCAAATATAGAATACGTATAGTAAAACAAAGAAATTTATTCTAATCTACGTCAGGAAAAAGTTAGATAGGGAACAATTATATATGATAACTGTTCCAATTTACGTCAGCAACTATGTAAACAGGAACTACTTCATTTGTTCCTTTTTTATCAGAGGTTTTTACGAATGAAAACGCCTACAGATACTTTCAAAGAAAAAGAGGAAAGGAAACAAAACAGTATAAATATACATAATTGTATTCTTTTTTTTATTGTGTAAAATATGGAACAAAAATGTTTCAATTGAATAATCTATTCTATTGGATTCTGATCCGTTTAACTGTTGCTAGACCACAAGTCAATCTTCATTATACACACTGGATAAATACCAATGTTAATAATGGATCACAGCATGATTGCTTACGTGTTCTTACTCTTATCGAAGAAAGTCAATATCATCATCAAATAATGTTATATTGTATGGAAGAATTATTATTAGAATTTCATTTTGAAACGAAGAATATTTTATTTA
>CAJNOJ010000583.1:0-42691 GCA_905250025.1 Adineta ricciae | reverse complement strand
TTTTTAGAGAATTGATATAGTTGTAGCAGGCATTGAACTGACTCAAAGTTTCATAATCAGGTCACACCTAATATCAGTCATTGTGATCCTTGTGGAAGATTTACGTTCGCGATCTTTTTTCGTCTATAACGAAAGAATGAGGAGAAAACACGTTATATCTCTATGCAGATCAGCAAAAGAAGAGAAAAAGTATAATCTCTTGAGAATGTCTCTGACTTCGCTTCTTAATGTACTCATCATCCTATGAACACTTTCGTTTCAGGCAGGGTTGTGTTACGTGTTTATCGTTCTTCTGTTTAGATAGATTAAGAATATTTCAAATTACATCATGAAATATTTAATGCTTCATAGTGAGTGATTCGATTCATTTGTGAACGTGAGCGATCGTGCTCTCATGGGAAGCGCGAGTGGTGCACCCCTATGAATTAGTCTCCAGTCGCGCCATCACAGCCTAAAAAATTATCAGAGAACCGAGTACAGTTATTAAAGCGCCGCTTTCAGTACTCTGTGTCGACGATTTATATCTGTCACAGAACAGAACTGATCGTAAACTATTAACATGAAAAGCATGAGTATCGCAATTTTAGTTAACTTATATTTAAAATGATTAATTCCATTCATCTGTTTAAAGAAAATATAGAGTACCGGTGCTCTATTCAGCGGCACTCATGCGACTGTTCGATTTCAGAATCTTCGTCGTCATATTCAGCCGATAATGAACTTGCCGCTGAATCTGCATGCAGCATTTGTATCGAAGGTGAGATCGTCGATAGCGGATATTGGGCATTTTGTGATATCTGCAGCTCAGCTTGTAAAATTTCCGCAACACGAGTAGATTGAATTGTTTGAAAATTGCTACTGATGTCATTAATTCTAGAATGTTGAACGTGCGGTGGTAAACCGGGATCCATCTTAAACATATCAGGTAGAAGTTCACGCGGTATACCAACAAAATCAACCATAATTTTAATAATCATTGTATCGTCTATAACATAGGGACTATCTTTGTTCTGCAGCAATGCCAATGGGCAGAACTTTCGTATTCCACTAGCGACATTCCTATCACTAGACGGCCGTTGAAAGCTAATTGAATTTGTATCTGGACGAAACATATCGATAATATGACGAGAGCGCTTAGTTTGGTCAAACAGGCAAAACGCTACATTATAAGGGAAAGGCCAACGAAGAATAGCATCATATTCACCTTGCAACAATGTGAGAAAAACAGATAAATGCGCCCGGCTATCGCTATCATTACCATATGAAGATAATCGAGCACGCATTTTATAACCGGTAGGAGATGAGTAGAATATTGGAGAATCTATTGATGTTCCGCCTTCAAACATAAGACCGGCTAGAAATATAAAACTTATGTTATTTGAATTCTGATAGATCTACTGTTTGAATAGTTTCCACTGAAATTATCAAAGAAATCATGTGACACTTTTTGACTCTCATTGATTGAGGCAAATTTTTGAAACTTTTGCCAAGGACTTCTACCTAAAAGGCATTTGAGCTCAGAATAACGTCCCATGTAACTCTGAAACGCAGGATAAACGCGTGTAAACGCGTTTAGGTGTGCGTTTGAACGCGCTTGACATTGCAAATACTATTATGCCGCGTCCAAATGCATCTCATAAATGCGTTAGAACGCGTTTATATTAAACAATCGTATGCAGATGCGTTTCAAACGCAAACGCGTTTCATTTTGTGTAACGCACGAAACGCGTTTACGAAAATTTTGAAAAATAGGTGCGTTTAGATGCAACTGACAAACGCGTTCTGGTGCGGCTGAAATAAGGAACGCGTTTGGACGCGATCTTAAAATGCGTTCCGTTGCGTTTGACGTGAAAAACGCATCCACGCGCGTNGCCTGATTCTTAATTTGATATTTGGTATAAATATCTATTACTACTTTCGTGAAAATATCTAATCTACACTAAAAATAAATTAATGTACACAATAATAGCTTTAAAGTGTAATATCTGAAAGCACGATTTCTACGAGAAAGAGCTGAGCGAGTCGCTAGACGAGCGTTACTTGTAATATAAGTCAAATTAGGCAACTCATGTCTCTTTTACATCCGTGTAATAATACTTGAGACTTTAATTCAAATAGTCAATTACTATAATGTTTGCAAAAAACGTCAAACCCCTAAAAAATATTACCTTATATTCCGGGATCACGGTGTGAGGCGTGAAGCACCTGTGTGTACACAGTTCATCTCTCTCTAGATATCGAGTGAAATAAGGCCAATATATCAGGATAAAATACGGATTGAAGGAGGGCGGAGAACAATTGACTATTCGAATATTTTAATTCAAATTTCGTATGTGACACTATTGTACAGTTCGAAATAATATTTTTCAAATTGTGAGTGAGGGATGTGTATTATAGCAATCGATTATAGGTGACTAGATATCGCCAATAGGTCACAGGCGAGTGTTTTTTATGCATCATGGGTGATTGATAGGTTAGTGAGTGACGTGAATGAGTGAAAGGTGAACTATTGTTGTTGAAAAGCAGAGAATGATGGTAGTCAGGTATGATTATCGACAAAAAAGAACCCTCTCTATCTCTAATGATCAATCGTTTTTCGCAATATTATGTGTTAACGCCTTTTGTTCTCTCGATTCTCTCTTTTTCTCTCGTATGTATATATTTGTGTTTCGCTTGATATATAGATAGAATATACCGAAGTGACTCTCAAAGAGAGCCACCTAACATTATGTATTTGATTAGAAATGGTTTTATTGTAAAACTTGCATGCTTCTTATTTTTTAACAAAATATGTGAGGTGGGTATTGATTTGGGCGGCTCCATCACCAGTTATTATTTTAATAGTTAGTGGGGAAATGTTGAAATGTGGATGCAAGATAATTCGGTCATTGTGTCGCGACTGCGATGTGTTCGTCGCAATTTCATCGCAATCAAGAACATGGGAGTAGTTTATGATCACGGATTAGGCGATAATAAGGTGATGGGCCAATTTTTAATGTTTTACAAGCCAAATTTCTTTCATAGTATCGACCAGATAGATCAATCTTATGGTGCATGTTCGTTTCAGGATTCTTTTCCAACCAAGAGTTTAGACTATTATGAACTATGGCCTGAATATCTTCGATCGAAATGTGATATTTCTCATGCAAGAGACATGCCATCGGTTCAATATGTTTTGTGTAGATTGTATGATGAAAATAAAGTGTTGAAGTAATTGTCCTAACACTAGATATTTTTTCAGATTGAGATGTAGATGATTGTGGATTTAATATTAAAGATCCCAGTTTACCATCACGAATAATTTTATTTTTCTCACATTCAGAATCTTTTAAAAGTATGCCAGCATATCGTTTCTCATGCATGTCAAATAAGTAAGCAACATTTTGAGTATGAGCATCTGGCACCCAACGAATAGCTATAAAATGAAGTTGTGAGCCAATGATTCCATCTGAAATATCTTCAAACAAACGTACGGGATCGAAACCAAATTCAACAAAACTTTCAAACAAGGTTTTATCCGGTGTCAAAAGATTTCGAGCTGTTAAAGCGCAAGCCGTAATTGGTGTAAGATGTTCTGGTAAACCAACAATAGTCCCATTACTATAAGCATCTCTAAGTCCACCACGGACATAAAATGTTGTATTGTCATCATCTTTGACTTGAGCAGCGAACAATGTTGGTAATACCCAAAGATTTTTTGGTAATCTGGAAAGAGTTGCCAGTTGAGAAACGATTCGGGCACATTCAATGGCATCTTCTGCTGTATTCCAATCGATTACTCGATATTCTGATGTGATTTGTGCTGGAAAACTTGTCTTGATTTGATAATCACCATGAAATGGAATGAAACTTCGCTTAGATAATAAAACAAAAGCATCGATCTTGTTTTGTACAGTAGATTCTCTATTGGATACTTCAACAGCATATTTATTCATCGGAATTAGATGATTGTCTGTATAAAATTTTAAATCATTTAACAAATGTATTGGAATAACACCTGCTTCTCTTGTATTCACGCTTGAGTGAGAAACACAAAGAAGTTGGGAAGTACCATGTATAGCTGACACTGACATTGGATGATGTTCAATTGTACCTGGCTTGGAACCAAACATAACATTTTTAAGTGGATTTCCTGTCGAACCATCGACATTACCACATGTTTCACTAATCAACAGTGCTTCTCTCGCTGGTAATTGTGCTAATAAAATAGCGTAAGCTTTTGGTTGTATGGGATCAAATGTGGAGCAAAAAGATGTTCCAAGTAATTTGTCAATAGATTCCAGTATTTTAGGTCGTAACGATCGGCATTGTTCATAAATCGCTTCAAGATAATCAGTTGCATCAATATTCTGCTTGAGGATTGCGCATTGTTCTTCATTAAAACCTAACTGTGTAAAAACATTTATATTTTGAATGGTATGATTATCAACCAAAATCGTTTCCCACTGAAAATTTTCCACCTCATTCGAGAAGATTTTTCTTTTGCAGTTTGCAACAATTGAATGCTGGATGGCAGAATTATTGACATCTGGAATGATTGCTATAATTGTATCTTGATCTTTCCATTCGATTGTAATGACTGTTTCATTTACTAAAGCTTCCAATAAGTTTAATACTGTCTTTCGAAAACCGGTCATTATTTGTAAAGTATACAGGTATCAATTTTCTTGTTTCAGTTGCTTGTTTATGAGCAACGACATAGAGAGCAAGCATGTTTTTATACACATGAATACTCCCTGTTCTTTTCTTCTATTATTAGGTGGAACAAGAAAATGAGTAAGAAGGCGGGGGTGGGGGGAGCATACAATTTAAAGTTATTGTGATTGCTTGTCATGCTTGCTTTTCTATTTCGCTTTTTGGCACAGAAAAATGTATGAACATTGTGAATCTATTTGAATACAGGCGAGACTTCATTTACCTTGAGCAGCGTGTAAAGTAAAATAAAGTACGTCTGAAGTACGGCGAAGTGCGCCCGAAATACTAGCGGGGGATTTGGGTACGAGACTGAATCAAGGAGGAAACGTGAAAATTTCCGTACTTCGCTGTATTTTACAGGCATTTCAGAAATATCGCCAAAATGTTTTTACCTATTTGAAGTCTTACATACATGTACATCAAACGAGCATCAATTTGACAGTACCTGATATGAAACCAATCTAAATAAAAGCCAAATACTTCATCTTACTGCAACTTTGAAGTATTGGTGGACTACGGAAATTTTCGCTTTTCCCTTCATGAACTGAACACTTTGTTTAACGATAACTATTGCTGATTTAAACAATACTTTTGTTTTGTGCACTGTCTACATCAAATGTAAATAAACAATCATAAAATAATATTTTTAGTCACAATTACACAAAAAAATTCAATAGTTTCTGGATGAAATTAAGGCGGGCCACCTACAAAACCCCGATTTTTTTCCGATAAGAAGATGTGGCGAAGCGCCCTCTTCCAGAATATATGTAGATTTTTGAAAAAAAAGATCAGGCTTTCATGGACTTATCGATGAAAATTTGACACTCCCCTCATGCTTTTGATGAAATTTTCCTGATTGTCAAAACCTTTGCAATTTCGAAAAAACTACGTCACCACCTGAATCTGTACTCAATTGAATGTTTTTGTGTTGATCACCGAGTACCTAACAACACATAAGACCAAGATCGTATATTTACGTTCTATTCTTAATAATCAGCATTTAATTTATCGAAATTACATTATAAATCATAATAGCCAGAGAATAAGTGTCAAAATATGCCCATTACTTGAATAAGAGAAGAACTAAATGACCTAAAAGTGATAGATGGATTTAGCTTATTACGTCTCTTACGCACTTTTAAGAAGTTTAGTGAGAAATATTGAAAATATGGCATTCTTATTAATCTTTTTTAATTTAAACGGAAAAAATCAACTTCCCAGGTCAACAAATCCGATGCTGAATCCGATCGGATCTCACCGAATCCGACTGAAAAAATCCCGTCGGTTGTTGCAAATTTTATGAGCGATCTTTTTAGCTATGTTCTATGATGACCCTTAGAAAATCCATGTTTCGAATCCGACGAGGGATCCGAGTATGGGATTGTTCGATCTGGGTTAGATATAATAGTATAATCCACTGAATCATTTCTTATAGATTCAAATTAATCCACTTGATGAATATTATTTTTATTGATAAAACTGGATTGTTTATTCGTATTACATTTCTTCTTTTTTGTTATTTTATGCTGAACTGATTTAACAGAAAGAGAAGCTGCTTGATCAGTAGTTGAACCAATTATTGTTTGTTCATTTCGTTGAATGTTTTCTTGTACTACTGATGATTCTGTATTAACTGATGTTATTAGCGTTGCCTTCGCTCGAAAGACGAAACTGAATCTGTTTATTCGAAAACAGAGCAAAGGAGAATGCAGAAGAATGATAAGAGAAAACAGATGGAGAATGATGCGAAGGTATGTTGTGAAAATGCCTGTAACACCTCCGAAAAGTTGATTGAATACGAAATATCTTTTTAATACGTAACGGAATAGAGGAATCGTCTAAGATCTCTATTGAAGCTGTCAAAAATACATGATGATGTGCGAACACCCATGAACAAAACTTTCTTCACTTTTATTAAGTGCCTCAATACGTTTTCAAGACTTTCGAAGTTCGTCAATCTTTTGAAAGAGTTGTTGCGACCATATAGCAATATTGGCATTTGTTTCCGTATATTGAGATAACCATAAACTTTCTGTGCCGCCATTTCTATACTCAGCTACGTTCAAAGCGTAAATATATGGACTGTTATCCCAGAATGCAAAAATCGGACCGCCACTGGATCCTCGACCACTATGACAATTGTGAAGATAGAAATTGTTACGTAGTTTCTTCGTAATGCGACATCCGATGTGTGCTCCAGCTGTTTGACCGTTGTGAAAATTCACTGAATATCCCACTAATGTTCCCTGCGCAGCTAACATTGCACTGTCGTCAAGCGTTTTATATCCAAAATATCCGTATTGATCACCCAATGGCTTCGTCAAACGTAAAAGAGCCCAATCATCTTCACGATACGTATCTGGTTTCGTTGTTCCCCACCAAACCCAAGAGATTTCTGACGAATCTTCCGCCTTTCCATTCATTCGATTCGGATAGAAAGTCCTAATATTATTCAGTTGTTGAGTATTTGAATCGATCACACAATGAGCTGCAGTTAATACCAAATCACGTCCAACTAACGTTCCTGTACATCCGGTATTTAGATATCCAATTGCACGCCATGGATAGTCCTTTGAAGTAACCTGAACCCGAGCATCGTTACCAAACACATTCTTAATTTTCAAATCCGGAATACACATTGACTGTCCTGCAGAACTCATCGCCGAGTGTCCCATTTTCAGATCACAATAACTGTCGATCGTGCCATTATGAGCACAATAGTATCCGATAAGACACTCTTCTTCTGCTGTTATTAGACGTAAATAGACGAAGCTAATAAGAATGAGTAGCAGTGACATTCTGTTGCTACGCGCTTTGTTTTCATGTATTTTTATTCAGTGGATCAGCTGTGTAGATTCTCATAAATACCAACGAACACTAGCCCACGTGACCGAAATAGAAAAGAGTCGACGATTATATTCGTTATCGTCGCAATCTCTTTCTCTCTCCATGAAGTCAAGAGCTTCTTCATTGAGTAATCCGAAACAAAAGAAATTTATTAACACAAAAGCAAATGATTAGCATCTAGCTTGAAGAACATTATTTGGAAACTGTCCTTGATAATTTCCTGGAGGAGAATACTGAGCAACGACATAAACTGTTTTTCCATCATTGGTAAACGCATAGCCAACACCAATTCGTTTAGTTGATTTCCAAACTACTTGTGTAAAATGACCTGTTGCCATTGAAAATCCCGGACGACCATAATTGTATTGTTTTACTTCATTATACCAACTATCAGTAGCTTGGCCACCTAAAAACAGCGGGTGGATTCGTTTTAGATCAATTCAAATTAACTTACCATTAATATTTCCTAATCTGACTGAGCTTCTCATCATATAGAGATTTTCTCCAAGGTTTGGTGTACTACTATGGACCATTTGATTGATTCGTGCTAATTTCTCGGCATAACTTTGAGCTGAACGAGTAAGTCCACTGTCAAGCTGAAGAGCAGGAACACAATGGCGCGCACGGTATTTGTTATGAGAATTTAACATTTCTTGTTGAAAGTTTGACGAGGCTCGTCTCTGACGGTTTAATAATTTATATGAAAAGAATGAATCGAAAATATTTTTCAGATTGAGTCCTCCGTTGGTGAGTTCTATAAAAAGATATCAAGAAGAGATTGAAACGAAAATCAAGAGATTTTACTGACCTGGTGGCAGAAAAGATCCATTGTGTGACTGTTGTCCAATATCCGTACTGAGTTCCTTTTCTCCATTATCTGCCGTAGTCATACAAACGACAAATATACATAATACGAAGATTTGCAATGCTTTGTACATGATACGAAAACGAATATGTAAATATTTGAATGTGAATAAGTTGTAAGTGACAATGAGATTTGTATTTATACTCTTTGAATGGGACAACGTCAATTGATTGAAGTGTATGACGGTGAAAATATGCTTACCATGCGTAGGAGTCAACCTTCGACTTTCCCATACTGCACAGGTGTGTTTTTGTTCTATGAGTAACCAACTTATTGCGACGTGTAGTTTGTGCGTTAAGGTGCGATTTTTATCATCCATTTTGTAAGAGAATTTCGATAGAGCTTTATTCGAAAAATGCATTTGCATCTATACATGTGGTTACTGATGGCCGCTGATTGATACCGTATTGTATGGTATATAAATATACGGATATACAGTAACTAATTTTTTTTCATAAAACATATAATTAAATTCGCTTCTTTTTGTCACGCGCGATGATATATCTTAGATGAAATCCAATGAATAGAATTAAGATTAAAATGCATGTTTTAACTCAACCGTTTGACTTTTTCCAATTTTTACTTTTACTATTAATAGGGTTGCTCGTCGTCGATGCACAGCATAGTCTGTATAGAGTATCGAGAAGTGTTAAAAGAGCGCAGCTGTCAAATGGGAAAGTTTAATTCTTCGAGAATAGCCGAATAGATCTCTCCAGAAGTATTTATTATTTATCGTTGTTTAAATGCAACACCTACTTAATACTGAGGAAAGAGTTCGACGGCAATTGTTATTATAAAATGAACGACGGAGACGCCTAAGCAACTACTAAAAAAGAATTAAGTAGATATTTACCAAACAACCTTTCCTTTTTTTGTATTTTAAAAACTAGTGTTCATCATTCTCTCTATCGTATCAATATGAATAAGATCCAAATAGTGTTTGTTTTTCATCTCGTAACATTCATAAACGCGGAAGATATTCGTTCGTTCTTATTATCACAAGTGAACGATATGAAATATCAATGCAATACCTCTGATTGTTCAGCTTCGATCAATGTTTCTTACTCAAATCTTCGACAATGTCAAATCCTTTGTTTAAGCAATACACAGTGCTGCACAATATCGTATGAGAAAATGACGAAACGGTGTGAATTATTTTCTAACCTACCGAGTCAATATGGTCAATTAATAGCGCAAGCAGGTGTCATAACTATGATAGCAATCTCTGGTAGATCACCATTCATGCGTAAGCAGAAGAAAAAAAATGAACGGAGTAATATATTCTGAAAAAAGTGATATTATTTGCTCAAGTTACAAATGATGAAAGTCACTGCCGTAAAATATCTAGTTCTTTTATTTGTTTATAGCAAGTACGGCGAATCCAACGGTCACCAGCACAACGACAATCTCAACGACTGCAATGACCGCGAGCTCATCAGCCACTACTATCACTTCCAGTAAGTTTATTAAAGAAGAATGTAAGGGTTGAGTTGTAAAGAGCTATTCTCGCAAAAAATACTACACGATTGTTTTGACATGTGTTAATACAAAGACAATATTTAATTTAGTGATTACGCGAAATTTGATAAAGAATGGCGACGCCGAAACCGGCAGCTGTACACCGTTTACTGCTCAAGCAAGTCCCCCATTATGGTTTGTTAATGGGAGTCTTTCACAAACGTTCTATAATGGTACTGCTTTGAATGCATTTCTAAAATCAAGTCCAACACCGAGGTAAGAAGTATTTGAAATCATATTGTTCAACTTTGTTCTTGATTAGTGATTATGGAAATTGTTATTTTGGAGGTTATACATCGGCATCTACAACAATGCAACAAACAGGAGATGTAAATGATTATATTAATTTCGGACCTATTAACAATCGTACAGTGAAGTTCAGTTTCTCTGCATGGCTTGGTGGATATATAAATCAAGATGATAATGCACGAATTAGTTTGACTTTTAGTAATGCAACATATGCCATGGTGGGAAGTGTATCTACCCTTGGACCAGTTCTCGCTGCAGATCGAAAAAATGTGACAACGCTTTTATTTCGACAGGTTAATGGTACAGTACCAGCTAGAGCTCGCTATTTCACAGTATTAATGACTATGGTCACGACTGTAGGAGGTTATAATAGTGCTACAGCTGATAATATTTGTCTAATTCTTTATGTGTAATTGTGAGCATACCAGTCTATGGTGAGATATGATGCACATCCTCAATTCAAGAACTATTCACATAAAATTGTATTTTATTTCATTTTTGATCAATAAATACATGGGATCATCATAGTTTTTGATTTGAAAAGAAACTGCTAACAACTCACCGCCTATTCGACGTAGGAGAACATCAGTACTCGTAGATGACTATTCACCAAGAGGTAGTGTCTCTGTTACATGTTTACTCTGGACACAAAATTCTGTAGCTAAAATTAATAAACTTCTATATCTTTACTTTTTCTTTCGGTTGTATTTCATCAAAAATGCACACACCGTTGTAAACATGCCCATGTTTGTACTTTCTGTGGTATTTTCGGTAACGTATATACTACGTCATTGAACTGATTCAAAGTTTCATAATCAGCTCACACCTACTGTCAGTCATTGTAATCTTTGTGAAAGATTCATGTTCGCGTTTCTTTTCGTCTATGATGAAAAAACGAAGGAAAACATGTTGTATTCATATGCAGATCAGCAAAAGAAGAAGTATAATTTCTTCCAAATGTTCCTGACTGAGCTTCTAAATATACTCATTATCCTATGAACAGTTTCGTTTCAGGCAGGGTTGTGTTACGTTTTTATCGTTCTTCTGTTTAAATAGATTAAGAATATTTCAAATTACGTCACGAAATATTTAATGCTTCATAGTGAGTGATTCGATTCATTTGTGAACGTGAGCGATCGTGCTCTCATGGGAAGCGCGAGTGGTGCACCCCTGTGAATTAGTCTCCAGTCGCGCCCTCACATCCTAAAAAATTATCAGAGAACCGAGTACAGTTATTAAAGCGCTGCTTTCAAGTATACTCTGTGTCGACGATTTATATCTGTCACAGAACAGAACTGATCGTAAACTATTAACATGAAAAGCATGAGTATCGCAATTTTAGTTAACTTATATTTAAAATGATTAATTCCATTCATTTGTTTAAAGAAAATATAGATTACTGGTGCTCTATTCAGCGGCACTCATGCGACTGTTCGGTTTCAGAATCTTCGTCGTCATATTCAGCCGATAATGAACTTGCGGCTGAATCTTCATGCAGCGTTTGTATCGAAGGTGAGGTCGTCGATAGCGGACGTTGGGCATTTTGTGATATCTGACGCTCAGCTTGTAAAATTTCCGCAACATGAGTAGATTGAATTGCTTGAAAATTGGTACTGATATCATTAATTCTAGAATGTTGAACGTGCGGTGGTAAACCGGGATCCATCTTAAACATATCAGGTAGAAGTTCATGCGGTATGCCAACAAAATCAACCGTAATTTTAATAAACATTGTATCTTCTATAATATAGGGACTGTCTTCGTTCTGCAGCAATGCCAATGGACAGAACTTTCGTATTCCACTAGCGACGTTCGTATCACTACACGGTCTTTGAAAGCTAATTGAATTTGTATCTGGACGAAACATATCGATAATATGACGAGAGCGATTAGTTTGGTCAAACAGGCAACACGCTACATTATAAGGGAAAGGCCAACGAAGAATAGCATCATATTCACCTTGCAACAATGTGAGGAAAACAGATAAATGCGCCCGGCTATCTCTATCATTACCATATGAAAATAATCGAGCAAGCATTTTATAACCGGTAGGAGATGTGTAGAATATTGGAGAATCTATTGATGTTCCGCGTTCAAACGTAAGACCGGCTAGAAATATAAAACTTATGTTATTGGAATTCTGATAGATCTACTGTTTGAATATTTTCCACTGAAATTATCAAAGAAATCATGTGACACTTTTTAACCCTCATTGATTGAGGCAAATTTTTGAAACTTTTGCCAAGGACTTCTACCTAAAAGGCATTTGAGCTCAAAATAACGTCTTACCTATTTTGGATCGCGCATCAGTAACATTCCATGTCAGTGTACCTTCGCTGGACGTAATGGGTTTTTCTTCATAGATTAAGTTGGAAGGTTCCAAGAGTGGATTGTTCATAGCTTCTTGTAGTCTCATTTGATTCAAGTTCGTAGTAGCAGCATCATTCATATTCATGCAATAATGTTCTTGGAGATGATCCTAAAAAAACAACAATGCAAAAGTTATACACTTAGAAAGAGAAATCAGTGTTTCCCTTGTAGATCTATATAAGAAATAATATTTATTCTAATCTACTTCAGTTTTACAAATGTTTCTACTCATGCTTTGAAGATTGATGACGCATTTTTCGGTACTATTTAAGTGATGTCATAATATCATTACCCCGGGTATCCGTTTAAAAATCGACAACGGTATATCCAGAATACGGAGGAATTTGAGTGAATTTGGTCGATACCCAGCGGGTAACGAGATGGATATGGACGAATGGCCTCTGAAGAAGTTGCTGTTCAAGACTAGAGCCTAATGGAAACACTTAATGGTATCAAAGGCAGCAAGAGCTATGAGAATCCAGAAGAGAATGTAATTCGGTACTGTACGCCTAAGTTGCTGAGCATACGAAGCCCTCGTCGAGGTATCACTTGTTGGAGTGAAAACCCTAAAAGGCTTTAGCCCGCGTACCAAGCTTTCCCCTCACCCTCATCTTGTGCTTTGCCTGCAGATCGGTTTTTTCCCTCATACCTATACCATCAAGATGGTTCAGAAGTATGTAGTTTTGATTTGTGGTCGCAAGATAGTCCTATCAAATTCACTCAAATTCCTCACATCTCAAAAGATATACTTTGGTTATCCGGTAACGGATAACGAGATCAGCAGATGAAGTCAATTTGGTTATCCTCGTGGGTATCGAGGCGTTCAGCTCTGGATACCCAGCGTAATTATGTTATGACAGCTATGTACTATTCGAGGTGTAAATCTTGCAGTGATATCTCAAATCAGCATATCGATGTAACTTATAGAATGCGCTAACCTTAGTGTATGATATTCCTACAAAAGTAGTATCGACTATAGTGAAGGACAATCAGATTTCAAGAACAAACGCATGTACTCAAAATTTGACTGGCATCCATCCTCGATTGGAATTGATACTGCAATGTTCAGTAAGACAGGAGAGCACATTCTTCTATTAGTACCACAAATTTTCGTAAACTTTGGATTGCATTTGCTTTACACTACATGTGTACGACAGTCGAATTTTACCTGATACATATTTAAAGAGCCATTCCATGTACAAAAACTGCATGAAATATGACTATTTTCCATGTCTCTTTTGTGACCACGGTCTCGCATTACCTTAAAGCTTTCCAATGCATGATTTGATAGGTAAACTAGAAAGATCTTACTTCAGCTTGTGTTACAATACGTTGACATTCTGGACATGTTGTAGAACCTTTATGAACAGATAAACAAATAGCTTCTGTGTATCGTAAGCATTCAGTACAATTTACCATTGTTGAATAGAACACATGGTTCACATATACGAGAACCACAGCACATTAGTTGCACAGGATCTCTCAGAATACCCGAACAAAGTGTACAAAGATAATTTGCTGGAACTTTTCCATTCAAAAACGAAGTTTTTCCTCCATTATCGGATGAATGAGCGTTCGTATGTAATTCTATTTCTAGACTCGCCATCTTCTGCGATACTCCTTGTTTTGCACGAGTCATCGTTGATTTTATCCAATCTCGGTCAAGTAACGACGAGGAACTTAAACAATCTCCAAGAGCAGCCTGTCGAAGACGGTTCGACACTTCGGATGCCAGACAAAAACTAAGTTTAGAATATCTTCCAGCATAGTACCGGGAAACTGATGCCATGTCGACTTCTGTGCTAAAATAAATATTTGCACGTTTCAACTGAGGGAAATCGATAATACGAGATTGAATAAATTGCTCTACGCATTGGTCAGATATCCATATTATAAAGGAATCCATCTCTTTCACATTGGAGCATATGTAGTCTTCGACTCCCACAAAATCTGGAAAACATTTCAATTCGGAATTGGATGTCTGAATGAAAACAGCATGAGGGTGGAAATTTAAAAGTGAATTCATTCCACTAATCATGCTGTTCAATCGTATAGAATAAAAATAATAGCTTGAAATGTTATTTAATTTTAAAATTTCTTTTACCGGAAATAATTGGTCTGCTGAAGCCACTAATGGAATAATTTTGAACTACCAATCTGAAAGTAATCAAGCAAAAGTCGATTTAAAATATTTGAGAATCTCATCTTTTTAGGGGCTTTTATTTTTTCTATATAAGCATTTCTTAGAATTTAACGTGTCTGTAACCAATATCCGTCGTATAAATATCATACAGTAGTTTCTACGAATGCATACAGTTCGAGTGCACGTTGATAGTTTCTTTTCGCCTGATCTATCATTGCCTTGTTACTTCTTTGCCGATCAGCTGTCTCTTCACAGAACAATGCTACATCACTTGCTACTTTGATTAGTAAACGAAGAATATCATCATAGACTGCTTCGAACTTGGCATAACTTCTGGTTATTCGTCGTTGCTGTTCCAGTTGTTCGGTTTCGGATAGTGTATAGAGATATACAACATTTGAGCAAGAATGTAGTCGCTCCATTAAATGCTGTGTATTTGACGAAGAATTAAAAATACAGAAATATTTCGTCGATGAGTTTGACTTGATCGTCACAAATAATGCTTCTTCTTCAGCAAAGATTTGAATTGGGATGTCGACTTTAACGAAAGTTTCTGAGACCGAAAATGGAATATTCGGCATTGAATTCATATTCGCTAATATTACGATTCCAACAAATACACGATTCACTAAAGCAGTAATAGANCCGGTTTCCATCAGCAACCGCGTGCAAACACGTTCGTTAAACGCATCTACACGCGTTCCCGGGTTGCGTCTAGATGCATCAAATGTTTCATTTCCGTCGCGTTTGGTACGTTTGTACCATGCGTCTGAAACGTATCCGAAACGCGTTTTAAACGCGTTTACACTCAAAAAAATTTCACATGGGGTCTTACGTATTTTGGATTGCGCATCAGTAACAATCCATATCACTATAACTTCGCTGGACGTAATGGGTTTTTCTTCATAGATTAAGTTGGAAGGTTTCAAGAGTGGTTTGTTCATAGCTTCTTGTAGTCTCATTTGATTCAAGTTCGCAGTAGCAGCATCATTTATATTCATGTAATGATGTTCTTGGAGATGATCCTAAAAAGAACAACAATACAAAAGTTATACACTTAGAAAGAGAAATCAATGTTCCCCTTGTAGATCTATATAAGAAATAATATTTATTCTATTCTACTTCAGTTTTACAAATGTTTCTATTCATGCTTTGAAGATTGATGATGCATTTTTCGGGACTATTTTGAGGTGTAAATCTTGAAGTGATATCTCAAATCAGCATATCGATGTAACTTATGGAATGCGCTAACCTTAGTGTCTGATATTCCTACAAAAGTAGTATCGACTACAGTGAAGGACAATCAGATTTCAAGAACAAACGCATGTACTTAAAATTTGATTGGCATCCATTCTCGATTGGAATTGATACTACAATGTTCAGTAAGACAGGAGGGCACATTCTTCTATTAGTGCTATAAATTTTCGTGCACTTTCGATTGCATTTGCTTCACACTACATATGTACAACAATCGAGTTTTACCTGATACATATTTAAAGAGCCATTCCATGTACAAAAACTGCATGAAATATGACTATTTTCCATGTCTCTTTTGTGACCACGGTCTCGCATTACCTTAAAGCTTTCCAATGCATGATTTGATAAGTAAATTAGAAAGATCTTACAATAGCTTGTGTTACAATACATTGACATGTTGGACATGTTGTAGTACCTTTATGAACAGATAAACAAATAGCTTCTGTGTATCGTAAGCATCCAGTACAATTTACCATTGTTGAATAGAACACATGATTCACATATACGAGAACCACAGCACATTAGTTGCATAGGATCTCTCAGAATACCCGAACAAAGTGTGCAAAGATAATTTGCTGGGACTTTTCCATCCAAAACTGAAGTTCTTCCTCCATTATCGGATGAATGAGCGTTGGTATGTAATTCTATTTCTAGACTCTCCATCTTCTGCGATATTCCTTGTTTTGCACGAGTCATCGTTGATTTTACCCGATCTCGGTCAAGTAACGACGAGGAATTTAAACAATCTCCAAGAGCAGCCTGCCGAAGACGGTTCGACACTTCGGATGCCAGACAAAAACTAAGTTTAGAATATTTTCCAGCATAGTACTGGGAAACTGATGCCATGTCGACTTCTGTGCTAAGATAAATATTTGCACGTTTCAACTGAGGGAAATCGATAATACGAGATTGAATAAATTGCTCTACGTATTGGTCAGACAGCCATATTATAAAGAAATCCATACCTTTCACATTGGAGCATACGTAGTCTTCGGCTCCCACAAAATTTCGAAAATATTTCGTTTCGGAATTGGGTGTCTGAATGAAAACAGCGTGGGAATTTAAAAGTGAATTCATTTCACTACCCATGCTGTTCAATCGTATAGAATAAAAATAATAACTTGAAATGTTATTTCATTTTAAAATTTCTTTTACCGGAAATAGTTGGTCCGCTGAAGCCACTAATGGAATAATTTTGAACTACCGATCTGAAAGTAATCAAGCAAAAGTCGATTTCAAATATTTGAGAATCTCATCATCCTCGGGACTTTTATTTTTTCTAAAGAAGCATTTCTTAGAATTTAATATGTCTGTAGCCAATATCCGCCGTATAAATATCATACAGTCGTTTCTACGAATGCATACAGTTCGAGTGCACGTTGATAGTTTCTCTTCGCCTGATCTATCGTTGCCTTGTTACTTCTTTGCCGATCAGCTGTCTCTTCGCAGAACAATGCTACATCACTTGCAACTTTGATTAGTAAACGAAGAATATCATCATAGGCTGCTTCAAACTTGGCATAACTTCTGGTTATTCGTCGTTGATGTTCCAGTTGTTCGGTTTCGCATAGTGTATAGAGATATACAACATTTGAACACGAATGTAGTCGCTCCATCAAATGCTGTGTATTTGACGAAGAATTAAAAATACAGAAATATTTCGTCGATGAGTTTGACTTGATCGTCACAAATAATGCTTCTTCTTCAGCAAAGATTTGAATTGGGATGTCGACTTTAACGAAAGTTTTTGAGACCGAAAATGGAATATTCGGCATCGAATTCATATTCGCTAATATTACGATTCCAACAAATACACGATTNGAATGTAGTCGCTCCATTAAATGCTGTGTATTTGACGAAGAATTAAAAATACAGAAATATTTCGTCGATGAGTTTGACTTGATCGTCACAAATAATGCTTCTTCTTCAGCAAAGATTTGAATTGGGATGTCGACTTTAACGAAAGTTTCTGAGACCGAAAATGGAATATTCGGCATTGAATTCATATTCGCTAATATTACGATTCCAACAAATACACGATTCACTAAAGCAGTAATAGAAGGTTTTTGTCGGTCGTTTATTATTTAAATTAGCTAACGCCTTCTATTCATAAGTAGGCAAACCTGAATGAAAATATTGTAATTGCGGATGTTCAAGGCGATCAACCGGTTCGTGTAGCGCCAATATCTTCCGTCTATGTGAAACTTTAACGGCTTTTGAGTCGTGATTACAAACATTTGATGATTCTGCTGATCGTTCTTCAAATGGTGTTTTCAAATATCTAACGTTAAGTACGCTCATAGCCAATACCGATTTGCAACTAAAAGATCAAAACTAATAAAATAAGATCTGTCAAATACAATACTTTGCTATAATGAGAGGCGGAAGTTCCTCAGTTCGAGTCTTACGAGAACACACAATAATCTTTAATATCAAAATAGAAATCAACTACACCTAACAAGGAAGTAATATGAGAAGAGTATTCAGCGTGTGTTAAAAAATCGAATATAGCATCACTACGAGTAGCATACAATACTTGCCAACTGTTTGATATATCAAATTCTATGACTGCCTTCGTGTTACAGGGATATGTTTGTAGAGGAATTACCAAAATAACAATGAAGCGTCGTAGAATACTTTAGTTGGAAATCTCCAAGCAATAAATGAACTATTCACTATTCAATCCATACGTCTGATTGGTAGATTAATATAGTCCGAGTGAATAGTTTTTCCACATGAGATTTTTGAAAGAATAACTTAAATTTACAAATTTTATTTTATTTTCGTTATAGAATAAAAGATGTCACTGGAAAAAATATCAGATTGTTTGTTATTAGTTACTGCAGTTACTTCCGTTCTATTCATTTTCTTCTGTTCCATGTAGAAAGACAAAACGACACCCCTGCCCCCTTTTGTATTTGATACAATAATGGATGTGACGGAATTTACAGCAAAATTTCCACATATGGTAAAATAATGCACCGCGTCTTGCATTTAGAAACATATAAATATGAAAGCGATTTCCGGTTTCACTCCCCGTTGATTATCGACGCATTTCTTTCAAACCTAGCCCGTACTTTCTGTCATGATTTTCTACTCTCAAAAGTATATATGTACGATAAAAACATGACTGTTATGCATTTATATGTTAGCCATATCACGAGTACTCAAATTCAAACAGAGTTACTTGTATCATTTCCAAACTTTTGCTCGATTCGATCGTACTCTTTATTATCAAACAAAAGTAACAATAGAGATAATCTACTTTTTGAAACAAGCATGCCAATCCCATTCCTATTGATAGTCAACTGCGTAATATCCAAATGGACATGTTCACAATGGTAATCCATTACATGCTTGTCCCACGTAATCGCTTACCACTCTACATACAGTTACTGATGCATCTTCGACATTCGGATCACTCTTGTAGCATACCCATCGATCAGCTTGAGTGTAACCTCGTGAATACGCTTCATTTAGACACAAGCCAGCACAGAGAGAACGTGCAAACCCACCTCACAGTGTGCCGATCAGAACACCGTCTTTGCGCATCGTTGTACTGTTCTTACAACAATAAGCATCATCTTTTCCCGTGATGTTTATCTATGTTTGAATGATGTGATAAAGGATGCATGACAATTAGAAAAGCAATGTACTATTTACATTTACGAGATCATCTTTTGCATGATTATGGCATGTGTCGTAATTTTCATCCTCAAGAATAGCCACGATCAAAACTATTATTCGTGACATTACTCGTAATACACAGTATTTTTATTTATATGCACTGACAAGTCTCGAATTGTTAGACGGTGATGTATGGCCTGTTTTGAGATAACAAGTTGAGCTAGTTCCGCCTCCCGTTGGCACAATCCATGTAAATGTAGTACAACTACTGTTACTTTGACACCAGTGGCAACAAGTGGTGTAGTCTGGAGCAGTAGCTAAAGCCAAATCATGACCGTAGAAATCATAGCCAATAAGAACTGTCATATTACCACATTGATACGAAGTCGAGGATGTTGTCGACACTGCTGATGGAATAGTAACATCAGTCGACATAATTTCCGGATTTGGCGAAGTTGATGTCATCGTTGGCGTGGTGATCATCGATGGTAATGGTTGGAAAAAGTAAAAGTCACTTGTCGAATTCCATACAATCGAATAATTATTTGCATAATTTGAATAGAATTGACATAAATGTGCGTTGGTCAAACAATTCATCGCAACAGAATTACTCGCTGAACTATATTTATAGCATAAACACTCTTCACAACTGAATGAATAATTAAACAACGCTGATGGGTTTGTAGGCGAAGATAATGGGATATAAATACAAGAAGATAGTTTGTTAATTCGAATACTCGAATTCAAAACCAACATGTCGAAGATTAAAACGATAAAAGCCGGTCTCAATCGAAACATGATAAAAAAGAGTAAGCTCTACTTTTACTCTAATATTCTTTTTGAGTAAATTCAATGCAACGATGGTACTGTGAATAGCAATATACTGAATTTGAGATAATGGCGTACTTTTATTTCTTTTGAAGAGTGTCTGTCAAAGCTTTCAATCTCTCAAAATGTCAGTTCAATTGTTCAAACGGTTCACCAATGAATCGAGCAACGTTGAATCAGAATAGATGTTCATCAATAGAAACACAATTATATCGTTGCATGGTTCACATGCACCTAACACCGGCTATCTATGTTTATAGAGAATATTGTATAGGAGAAACTTATAATCCTATATCTTCCCTTACTGACAAGTATGTCAAAAAGTGCAACCTCTCTTTGAAAAAATACCATGTAACTCGAAAACCTGATTTGACTATATATTTTACCTGGTGTAGATTTCTTCAAGTTATTATTATAAAATCTCATTTCCAGTCAAAAGAATAAAAACCACTTCGCCTTTTTTTTTCAATTAAATATCGAAATAATAATGCCACTCCGTTTATAATTATTTTTCATTTCCGCCCAACAACATTATCCATCAAAGTGATATTTTAAACTCAATAATACCCAACTTTACTTTTTTCTCATTTTTCATTTGATAGAATATTCTACGATTTATTTCCAAAATATTCTTCATATTGTACACAGTCACTGCGCTGCTAATACTCGCATTCATCTTGCCTCTAAATTTTCATTTAGAAAATGAGACTTACTATGAACCTTTCGGAATTATGTATAAAAATCAAATTGTTTGTGAAGAACCTTAATCTATTTCCGTCTGTACCACCATCAACTGATGAACATGATCTAAAAAATCAGCGCATCTCTACACGACTATTTATTCTCCTTCTCGTCATATCATTAACCATTCTACTTCTCTACAACTCACTAGTCACCATTACACAAACTGTCTACATCAACTCGCCATCCCTTCACGAATACTCCTCCTATTATTCATCGTATCCACAAACACTTTCTTGTGCATGCACACAAATATCAATCAGTTATGAGACTTTCATTAAAATAAAATACTCATTCCACCAGGTATGTAGCAGCTTTCTCGTCACTCAACAATGGATCGACTATCTTGCTACTTTTCGCACAAATTCCACAACACACTTGGATGATTTTCGACTAGTTAGCACATCAATGTTTGAAGGACTGAGCTCATTCTGCTACTTAGTCACTGCGACGATTCGGAATAGATTATCTCAATTCTATACCACTCGATATGTAAGTGGAACTGTTACGCCAATGAAAGTGCTGTATTCTCAAGCTCAAGCATTCACTTCACAGTTCATCTTATCGACGACTAACGACTTTCGGTTGTCACTTATCACAATCAGAAATGCAACCAAAAGTAATGCTTTACTTTCTGGGCAATTTACTAATTATTATTTGCTGGGCAGCGAACGATCATATTCTCACGCAGCGTCCATTGTCTCCAAATATAATGATTGTGATTGTGGGTCTTCATCCCAGTGTGCTTATCAGTCCCGAATATATATTAACTCGTCTGATCTTGTATCACTCTATGTATCGGGCATGTATACGGGATGTTTTCTAGTGGAAGCATTACTTCAATCAGATCTTCGATGTTTTTATAACGGAACTTGTATTGACGACGTAAAATCCTATTTTATGTCTCATTTATCAATAGATTCCGAGCCCCTGCATCTATCATTATTAGTTCGGTTTACTGCAAACTCGACGATCGAACAGCTCCTTGATCAACTAATGGTCGAACAATGGAATGACTCGACACAGTACGAGAACTATTACAATGCATGCAATCCATCAATCTGTACCTATACTGTTGAAACGAAGAACGGTACAGTTTACATAGTTACAACAATCATCGGACTATTAGGTGGTTTGATTACAGTGTTGAAACTGATTGTACCACGAGCAGTGATGCTCCTGCGAAGGAAAAAGCAAGCAAGAACATTGAATACGAGTAAGAATACAGATTCCTCTATGTGACCATGCGCATTTACCATTTTTCTATCGTTCTATGAAAGGACTTGATACACAGCAAATACATGTCTTTATGTGCACAGTAAAAAAGTATGTTTGTACGTACAACTTGTTCCCGTCTGTACCACCATCAACTGATGAGCATGATCTAAAAAATCAGCGCATCTCTACACGACTATTCATTCTCCTTCTCGTCATATCATTAACCATTCTACTTCTCTACAACTCATTAGTCACCATTACACAAACTGTCTACATCAACTCGCCATCCCTTCACGAATATTCCTCCTACTATTCATCGTATCCACAAACACTTTCTTGTGCATGCACACAAATATCAATCAGTTATGAGACTTTCATTAAAATAAAATACTCATTCCACCAGGTATGTAGCAGCTTTCTCGTCACTCAACAATGGATCGACTATCTTGCTACTTTTCGCACAAATTCCACAACACACTTGGATGATTTTCGACTAGTTAGCACATCAATGTTTGAAGGACTGAGCTCATTCTGCTACTTAGTCACTGCGACGATTCGGAATAGATTATCTCAATTCTATACCACTCGATATGTAAGTGGAACTGTTACGCCAATGAAAGTGCTGTATTCTCAAGGTAAAGCATTCACTTCACAGTTCATCGTATCGACGACCGACGACTTTCGGTTGTCACTTACCACAATCAGAAATACCACGCAGAGCAACGGTTTAGTTACTGCTCTACAGACGAATTATGAATTTTTCCGAAGGGTCGACGAATATATAGTGGCGCGGTCAGTATTGTATGAGGAATGTGATTGTGGATCTACACCTTTGTGTAGTTTTCAGTCTGTAATTTATCATGGTTCAACTGATACAGTATCATTCTATGTGCCCGGTATTTATACAGCATGTTATCCGATCGAGGCACTACTTCAGTCTGATCTTCGATGTTTTTATGACTACGATTGTATCAATTCCATATTATCAAGTATATCCTATGGCATCCCAATGTTTTGGAATCTGACGGCCATGCGTCCATCGTTATTAGTTCGGTTTACTGCAAACTCGACGATCGAACAGCTCCTTGATGAACTAATGGTTGAACAATGGAATGACTCGACACAATACGAGAACTATTACAATGCATGCAATCCATCAATCTGTACCTATACTGTTGAAACGAAGAACGGTGCAGTTTACATAGTTACAACAATCATCGGACTATTGGGCGGTTTGATTACAGTGTTGAAACTGACTGTACCACGAGCAGTGAAGCTTGTAAGAAAAAAGAAAGAATCTAGAAGGCCACGGATGGGTAAGTCAGATTTGAAAATCACTACATCGACAGCATACACTCATAATGGATATAAGGAAGACTATGTGAGCTGTTGTTAATTTTTAAAACGTAGTGCAGAGAACAGCACCATTACCTTGAGTCGGCACCTCTTTTCTCGCCTCATCCTTCTCTCTCGACAATATTTACTTTCGATTTGTATATAACTAGACAGAGTACACGCTACAAATAAGAAATATCTATGTCGAATATCTCACGTGTTGAAGGGCTATAACACGTAGAAAATCAGTATAATTCAAATTTCTAAGGTTCCAGTCCTTATTTTCTCCGCCGTGCATCGCATAAAATGGCAGCTTCGGCTATATATTTTTACGCAAAAGAGTTACCGAAGCTAATTTCTGCCTCAGAAATTACGAAAACTTCCTCTTTCTCTAATATTCATTTTCCACTTCCGCTATGCATTTATCGACCTCTTTCTCGCTCTCACGTCATATCATACCTTATATATCCTTCGAATTCATCCCCGCTCAACATTTATCTTAATCTTTTGAGATTCTGCAACGCTGTTGGTGAGCTTCGCGGGTTTTCTGTAGCATTCACCGAACGATCATAGTCGTAGAGAACACGCGGACGGTTGTTTTTGAGCACTCAGAGGGCTTTCGCTACCGACCCGCTGCAATTTTTCACATCCCGCGATCCTATTGGTCAGCTTCACAGGTTGCCTGTAGCGGACGCCTGAGTCATTTGTTCTCGGTACAAAGTAGATGTCGACCTTCTTCTGAGTCTCAGGAAGCATTGTCTGAAAACTAAGACATTCTAGAAAATATTATAAGCACGCATTTTAAGAAACTAATAAAGTACTTTATTCTACTATGTTAAGTAGTGTTTGTCGCCAAAGGTGATCATTCCCGTGCTGTTTATTTTAAAAAATGTGACTTCGTTTTTCTGCATCATCTCTCTACATACTGAATAAACGACGTACGTTTTTTTAGTGATTAGCATTAAGCAGCGGCTGAGAAGGTTAAGCCAACAGCTCATCTCGTTCTTGAAAACTCTCAATGTATTTCCGTCTGTACCACCATCAACTGATGAACATGATCTACAAAATCAGCGCATCTCTACGAGATTATTCATTCTCCTTCTCGTCATATCATTAACCATTCTACTTCTCTACAACTCATTAGTCACCATTACACAAACTGTCTACATCAACTCACCATCCCTTCACGAATACTCCTCCTATTATTCATCTTATCCACAAACACTTTCTTGTGCTTGCACACAAATATCAATCAGTTATGAGACTTTCATTAAAATGAAATATTCATTCCATCAGGTATGTAGTAGCTTTTTCGTCAGCGAAGAGTGGCTCAAAAACTACATTGGCTTCAATTATTTTGTTGTTGGTGAGTTCATATTCGACGACTTTCGATTGATCGGCACATGGCTATTTCAAGTTTTGGCATCATTTTGCCAGTTAATCAACATGACGATAAGCAATCGGCTGGCCCAGTTTTACACTACTCAATATGTTAGTGGAACTGTTACACCAATGAAAGTGTTGTATTCTCAAACCAAATTATTTACCTCACAATTTATCTCATCAACAACCAATGAATTCATCCTATCACTTTCAACAATAAGAAATACGACACAAAGTAACGCTTTAATCTCCGGTCAACTGACTAATTATCAACTGTTGACAAAAACTGGATCTACTCCATTACAGTCACTGCCACGATCCTATGGTAACTGTAGCTGCGTTGTATCAAGTCATTGTGGTTATGAATCCGGAATTCATTCCGTCTTGACTGATACAGTATCATTCTATGTGCCCGGTATTTATACAGCATGTTATCCGATCGAGGCACTACTTCAGTCTGATCTTCGATGTTTTTATGACTACGATTGTATCAATTCCATATTATCAAGTATATCCTATGGCATCCCAATGTTTTGGAATCTGACGGCCATGCGTCCATCGTTATTAGTTCGGTTTACTGCAAACTCGACGATCGAACAGCTCCTTGATGAACTAATGGTTGAACAATGGAATGACTCGACACAATACGAGAACTATTACAATGCATGCAATCCATCAATCTGTACCTATACTGTTGAAACGAAGAACGGTGCAGTTTACATAGTTACAACAATCATCGGACTATTGGGCGGTTTGATTACAGTGTTGAAACTGATTGTACCACGAGCAGTGAAGTTCAGTGTTTTTTGTATGGTAAAATACCGAAGTAGAGGCTCTAGAATAACACCGAGTCAGTAAATATCAATTTTGTTTCGTAAACGAGCTATAAGCGAAAAGACACTATATTAAGACGTAGCTTGCTGTAGTGATGCTTCTTTTCTGAATAAGTAATCATTGTATAATTTTTCGATGTGCTTATTATTCGTCTGTATACAATGATTTGCTTGATTCTATTCAAAATATGCTTGCATGTTGAACGCTGATTATTTCGAAAACTTACATCCTTTAATAACTACGATGAAAATCAACTCGGCCACGCATGCTGAGATTGTTACAAAATCGATTCAGATTGTCACAGAAAAGTTCAACGATAGGACACGCAAGAGACGGTGCAGCACTATGGCTAGTAAGAATGAGTCCTTGTGTATGCCAAAATGGATGTTGAGCTGGTAATGGTTCTTCTCGACAAACNGTTTGACTTGATCGTCACAAATAATGCTTCTTCTTCAGCAAAGATTTGAATTGGGATGTCGACTTTAACGAAAGTTTTTGAGACCGAAAATGGAATATTCGGCATCGAATCCATATTCGCTAATATTACGATTCCAACAAATACACGATTCACTAAAGCAATAATAGAAGGTTTTTGTCAGTCGTTTATTATTTAAATTAGCTAACGCCTTCTATTCATAAGTAGGCAAACCTGAATAAAAATATTGTAATTGCGGATGTTCAAGACGATCAACAGGTTCGTGTAGCGCCAATATCTTCCGTCTATGTGAAACTTTAACGGTTTTTGAGTCGTGATTACAAACATTTGATGATTCTGCTGATTGTTCTTCCAATGATGGTGTTTCCGAATATTTATCGATAAGTACGCTCATAGTCAATACCGATTTGCAACTAAAAGATCAAAACTAATAAAATAAGATCTGTCAAATACAATACTTTGCTATAATGAGAGGCGGAAGTTCCTCAGTTCGAGTCTTACGAGAACACACAATATTCTTTAATATCAGAATAGAAATCCACTACACCTAACAAGGAAGTAATATGAGAAGAGTATTCAGCATGTGTTAAAACATCGAATATAGCATCACTACGAGTAGCATACAATACTTGCCAACTGTTTGATATATCAAATGCTACGACTGTCTTTGTGTTACAGGTATATGTTTGCAGGAGGAATTACCAAAATAACAATGAAGCGTCGTGGAATACTTTAGTCGGAAATTTCCAAGTAATAAATGAACTATTCACTATTCAATCCATACGTCTGATTGGTAGATTAATATAGTCCGAGTGAATAGTTTTTCCACATGAAATTTTTTGAAAGAATAACTTAAATTTACAAATTTTATTTTATTTTTGTTATAGAATAAAAGATGCCGCTGGAAAAAATACCAGATTCATGTTATTAGTTACTGCAGTTACTTCCGTTCTGTTCGTTTTCTTCTATTCCATGTAGAAAGACAAAACGACACGCCTGCCCCCTTTTGTATTTGCTACAATAATGTATGTGACGGAATTTACAGCAAAATTTTCACAAATGGTAAAAATAATGCACCGTGTCTTGCATTTAGAAACATATAAATATGAAAGCGATTTCTGATTTCACTTCCCGTTGATTATCGACGTATTCCTTACGGACTCAGCCCATACTTTTCAACATAGTTTTATACTCTCAAAAGTATATATGTACGATAAAAATATGACTGTTATGCATTTATATGATAGCCACATCACAACTGTTCGAATTTAAACACAGTTGCTCATGTCATTTCCGAACTTCTGCTCGACTTGATCGTATTTTTTTATTATGGAACAAAAACAATCATGGATAATCTTTTTTTTTGAAACGAGCATGCCAATCCCATTCTTTTCCGTAGTCAACTGCGTAATATCCAAATGGGCGTGTTCGCAATAGCAATCCATTGTATGTTTGTCCCACATGATCACTCACTACTCCACACACAGTATCCGATTTGGACACAAACCAGCACAGAGAGAATGTGCAAGACCACGTCACAGTGTACCCATCGCAGCACCGTCTTTTTGCATCGTTGTACTGTTCTTATAACAATAAGCAACATTTTCTTTGAGCTGCTGTTGTAAATAACTAACAGGGCAAACGTCTCGTGGATGGCGTCCTTCGTATAAAACTTGCGAAGGATTCGTTGGATCACCTCAATCATATATTGTACCTTGATCGACTATCGAATCAGAAGAACAGCCGATAATAATGGCGAATAACAAGAGAATGTTGATGAGAGACATCATCCATGGTGCTTATCTATGTTTAAATGATGCGGCAAAGCATGCATGACAACTAGAAAAGCAATGTACTATTTATATTTAGTGGATCATCTTTTGCATGGTTATGCCATGTATCGTAATTTTCATCCTCAAGAATAGCAATGATCACCATAATTCATGACATTACTCTTAATACACAGTATTTTTATTTATATGCACTGACAAGTCTCGAATCGTTAGACGGCGATGCATGGCTTGTTTTGAGATAACAAGTTGAGCTAGTTCCGCCTCCCGTTGGCACAACCCATGTAAATGTAGTACAACTGCTGTTACTTTGACACCAGTGGCAACAAGCGATGTAGTCTGGAGTAGTAGCTAAAGCCAAATCATTACCGTAGAAGTCATAGCCAATAAGAACTGTCATATTGCCACATTGATATGAAGTCGAGGATGTTGTCGACACTGCTGATGGAATAGTAACATCAGTCGACATAATTTCCGGATTTGGCGGAGTTGATGTCATCGTTGGCGTGGTGATCATCGATGGTAATGGTTGGAAAAAGTAAAAGTCACTTGTCGAGTTCCATACAATCGAATAATTATTTGCATAATTTGAATAGAATTGACATAAAGGTATGTTTGTCAAACAATTCATCGCAACAGAATTACTTGTTGAACTATATTTATAGCATAAACACTCTTCGCAACTGGATGAATAAGTAAACAACGCTGACGGGGTTGTAGGCCAAGATAATGGAATATAAATACAAGAAGATAGCTTGTTAATTCGAATACTCGAATTCAAAACCAACATGTCGAAGATTAAAACGATAAAAGCCGGTCTCAATCGAAACATGATAAAAAGAGTGAACTCTACTTTTACTCTAATATTCTTTTTGAGTAAATTGAATGCAATGATGGTACTGTGAATAGCAATATACTGCATTTGAGATAATGGCGTACTTTTATTTCTTTTGAAAAGTTGGTTATAAAGAGGAAGAGTGTCTGTCAAAACTTTCAACCTCTCAAAATGTCAGTTCAAATGGTTCATCAATGAATCGAACAACGTTGAGTCAGAATAGATGTTAATAAATAGAAACACAATTGTATCGTTGCATGATTCACATGCACATAACACCGGCTATCCATGTTTATACAGACTATTGTATAGTAGAAATTAATCCTATATCTTCATTTCTGACAACTATGTCAAAAAGTGAGCTGTTTCTTTGAAAAACCCTATTCAACTCAAACACCTGATTTGCCTATATATATTTTACCTGATGTAGATTTCTTCAACTCCTTATTATAAAATCTCATTTCCAGTCAAAACAATAAAAGCCACTTTCCCTTTTTTCAATTAAATATCGAAATGATTATGTCACTTGGTTTATAATTATTTTTCATTTCCGTCCGACAACGCTATCCATCGAAACAACATTTTAAACTCAATAATACCCACCTTTACTTCTCTATCATTTTTCATTTCATAGAATATTCTACTATTTATTTCCAAGGCATTTCTCGTACTGTACGCCATCACTGCGCTGCTAATAATCGCATTCATTTTTCCTCGAGATTTTCATTTTGGGAACGCGACTTACAATGAACCTTTGGGAATTATGGTTAAAAATCAAGTTGTTTCTGAAGAATCTTAATCTATTTCCGTCTGTACCACCATCAACTGATGAACATGATCTACAAAATCAGCGCATCTCTACACGACTGTTTATTTTGCTTCTTGTCATATCATTAACCATTCTACTTCTCTACAACTCATTAGTCACCATTACACAAACTGTCTACATCAACTCACCATCCCTTCACGAATATTCCTCCTATTATTCATCTTATCCACAAACACTTACTTGTGCATGCACACAAATATCAATCAGCTATGAGACTTTCATTGAAATGAAATATTCATTCCATCAGGTATGTAGCAGCTTTCTCGTCACTCGACAGTGGATCGACTATCTTGCTACTTTTCGCACAAATACCACAACACACTTGGATGACTTTCGACTACTTAGCACATCAATGTTTCAAGCACTGAGTTCGTTCTGTTACTTAGTCACTGCGACAGTTCGGAATAGATTATCTCAATTCTATACCACTCGATATGTAAGTGGAACTGTTACACCAATAAAAGTGTTGCATTCTCAAGGTAAAGCATTTACTTCACAATTCATCTTATCGACGGTCAACGATTTTCGGTTGTCACTTACCACAATCAGAAATACGACCAAAAGTAATGCTTTACTTTCTGGGCAATTTACTAATTATTATTTGCTGGGCACCGAACGATCATACTCCGGCACAGCTTCCATTGTCTCCAAATATAATGATTGTGATTGTGGATCTTCATCCCTGTGTGCTTACCAATCCCGAATATATATTAACTCGTCTGATCTTGTATCACTCTATGTATCGGGTATGTATACGGGATGTTTTGTAGTGGAAGCATTACTTCAATCAGATCTTCAATGTTTTTATAACGGAACTTGTATTGACGACGTAAAATCCTATTTTATGTCTCATTTATCAGCAGATTCCGAGCCTCTGCATCTATCATTATTAGTTCGGTTTAGTGTAAACTCGACGATCGAACAGCTCCTTGATCAACTAATGGTTGAACAATGGAATGACTCGATACAGTACGAGAATTATTACAGTGCATGTAATCCATCAATCTGTACCTATACTTTTGAAACGAAGAACGGTGCAGTTTACATAGTTACAACAATCATCGGACTATTAGGTGGTTTGATTACGGTGTTGAAACTGATTATACCTCCAGTAGTGATGCTCCTACGAAGGAAAAAGCAAGCAACAACATTGAATACGAGTAAGAATACAGATTCGTCTATGTGACCATGCGCATTTACCATTTTTCTATCGTTCTATGAAAGGATTTGATATACAGCAAATACATGTCTTTATGTGCACAGTAAAAAAGTATCTTTGTACATACAACTTGTTCCCGTCTGTACCACCATCAACTGATGAACATGATCTACAAAATCAGCGCATCTCTACACGACTATTTATTTTCCTTCTTGTCATATCATTAACCATTCTACTTCTCTACAACTCATTAGTCACCATTACACAAACTGTCTACATCAACTCACCATCCCTTCACGAATATTCCTCCTATTATTCATCTTATCCACAAACACTTACTTGTGCATGCACACAAATATCAATCAGCTATGAGACTTTCATTGAAATGAAATATTCATTCCATCAGGTATGTAGCAGCTTTCTCGTCACTCGACAGTGGATCGACTATCTTGCTACTTTTCGCACAAATACCACAACACACTTGGATGACTTTCGACTACTTAGCACATCAATGTTTCAAGCACTGAGTTCGTTCTGTTACTTAGTCACTGCGACAGTTCGGAATAGATTATCTCAATTCTATACCACTCGATATGTAAGTGGAACTGTTACACCAATAAAAGTGTTGCATTCTCAAGGTAAAGCATTTACTTCACAATTCATCTTATCGACGGTCAACGATTTTCGGTTGTCACTTACCACAATCAGAAATACGACCAAAAGTAATGCTTTACTTTCTGGGCAATTTACTAATTATTATTTGCTGGGCACCGAACGATCATACTCCGGCACAGCTTCCATTGTCTCCAAATATAATGATTGTGATTGTGGATCTTCATCCCTGTGTGCTTACCAATCCCGAATATATATTAACTCGTCTGATCTTGTATCACTCTATGTATCGGGTATGTATACGGGATGTTTTGTAGTGGAAGCATTACTTCAATCAGATCTTCAATGTTTTTATAACGGAACTTGTATTGACGACGTAAAATCCTATTTTATGTCTCATTTATCAGCAGATTCCGAGCCTCTGCATCTATCATTATTAGTTCGGTTTAGTGTAAACTCGACGATCGAACAGCTCCTTGATCAACTAATGGTTGAACAATGGAATGACTCGATACAGTACGAGAATTATTACAGTGCATGTAATCCATCAATCTGTACCTATACTTTTGAAACGAAGAACGGTGCAGTTTACATAGTTACAACAATCATCGGACTATTAGGTGGTTTGATTACAGTATTGAGACTGATTGTACCACGAGCAGTGAAGCTTGTAAGAAAAAAGAAAGAATCTAGAAGGCCAGAGATGGGTAAGTCAGATTTGAAAATCACTACATCGACAGCATATACTCACAATCGATATAAGGATGACTATGTGAACTGTTGTTTATTTTCAAAACGTAGTGCAGAGAACGGCAGCATTTCTTTGGGTTGGCACCTTTTTTCTCGCCTAATCCTTCTCTCTCGACAATATTCACTTTCGGTTTATATATAACTAGAGGGAGTACCCGCTGCAAATAAGAAATATCTATGTCGAACATCTCACGGGTTGAAGAGCTATAACAGGTAGAAAATCAGTATAATTCAAATTTCTACGCTTCCAGTCCTTATTTTCCCGCCGTGCATCGCATAAAATGACAGTTTCGGCTATATATTTTTATGCAAAAGAGTGACCGAAGTTAATTTCTGCCTCGGAAATTATGAAAATTTCCTCTTTCTCTGATATTCATTTTCCACTTCAGCTATTCATTCATCGGCTTCTTTCTCACTTTCACGTCACTTCATACCTTATATCCTTCGAATTAGTGGCGTAACCAGGGGGTGGCCAGGGGGGGCTCAGCCCCTCCACCGGGCCTGTGAGCCCCCCCACCGGACTAGATTTTTACTGTTAAATCATACTACGAGCCCCTCCTAGAAGAGCGATTTAGGTGGTTGAGCCCCCCCACCGTCAAAATCCTGGTTACGCTACTACTTCGAATTCACCCACCCTCAACATTTATCTTAATCTTTTGAGATCCTGTGACGCTATTGGTGAGTTTCGCGGATTATCTGTAGCATTCACCGAACTATCATAGGCGTAGAGAACACGCGGACGGTAGTCTTTGAGCGCTCAAATGGTCTTCGGCCGTCTTCTCTAGTGATTGCATCCACTTTTGAAATCCTGCAATCCTATTGGTCAGCTTTATAGATTGTCTGTAGCAGACGCCTGGGTGATTTTTTCTCGGAACAAAGTAGATGTCGACCTTCTTCTGGGTCTCAGGAAGCATTGTGGAAAGTTTCACGCCGATAGCTACTGCAGGGACTGAATGCATAGCGAAAAAACAAACAAACAAACAAACTTTCTTCTTTATATATATATATATATATTGAGATCTATTCTTCATCTTTTTTTACAGGCTGGTTTAATAAAACTTCCGAAGGGAAATCTGCGGTTTCCCTAGCATTGTTTGAAAACTACGACATTCTCGAAAATATTAAGAGGACTCATTTTAAGAAACTAATAAAGTACTTTATTCTACTATGTTAAATAGTGTTTCTCAACACTTTTGTCGCTAAGGATACCCATGCTGAATGTAAATGAAAGTAGGTATTGAACATCCATAATGAAAACTGAGCTCTACGATCGAGAGATTTGTCACCAAAGGTGATTATTCCCGTGCTGTTTATTTTAAAAAATGTGACTCCGTTTTTCTGCATCATCTGTCTACATACTGAATAAACGACGTACGTTTTTTTAGTGATTAGCATTAAGCAGCGGCTGAGAAGGTTAAGTCAACAGCTCATCTCGTTCTTGAGAACTCTCAATGTATTTCCGTCTGTGCCACCATCAACTGACGAGCATAAACTACAAAATCAGCGCATCTCTACGAGATTATTCATTCTCCTTCTCGTCATATCATTAACCATTCTACTTCTCTACAACTCACTAGTCACCATTACACAAACTGTCCACATCAACTCGCCATCCCTTCGCGAGTACTCCTCCTATTATTTATCTTATCCACAAACACTTACTTGTGCATGCACACAAATATCAATCAGTTATGAGACTTTCATTGAAATGAAATATTCATTCCATCAGGTATGTAGTAGCTTTTTCGTCAGCGAAGAATGGCTCAAAAACTACATTGGCTTCAATTATTTTGTTGTTGGTGAGTTCATATTCGACGACTTTCGATTAATCGGCACATGGCTATTTCAAGTGTTGTCATCATTTTGCCAGTTAATCAACATGACGATAAGCAATCGGCTGGCCCAGTTTTACACTACTCAATATGTTAGTGGAACTGTTACGCCAGTGAAAGTGTTGTATTCTCAAAGCAAATTGTTTACCTCACAATTTATCTCATCAACAACTAATGAATTCATCCTATCACTTTCAACAATAAGAAATACGACACAAAGTAACGCTTTAATCTCCGGTCAACTGACTAATTATCAACTGTTGACAAAAACTGGAACTACTCCATTACAGTCACTGCCACGATCCTATGGTGACTGTAGCTGCGTTGCATCAAGTCATTGTGGTTATGAATCTGGAATTCATTCCGGCTTAACTAATACAATATCGTTCTATGTGCCCGGTATTTATACAGCATGTTATCCGATCGAGGCACTACTTCAATCTGATCTTCGATGTTTTTATGACTACGATTGTATCAATTCCATATTATCAACTATAGTTTATATCAGAACACGGTCTAGGAATTTGACAGCTCTGCGTCCATCGTTATTAGTTCGGTTTAGTGTAAACTCGACGATCGAACAGCTCCTTGATCAACTAATGGTTGAACAATGGAATGACTCGATACAGTACGAGAATTATTACAGTGCATGTAATCCATCAATCTGTACCTATACTTTTGAAACGAAGAACGGTGCAGTTTACATAGTTACAACAATCATCGGACTATTAGGTGGATTGATTACGGTGTTGAGACTAATTGTACCACAGGTCGTGAAATTCAGTGTTTTTTGTATGGTAAAATACCGAAGTAGATGCTCTAGAGTAACACCGTGTCAGTAAATATCAATTTTGTTTCGTAAACGAGCTATAAGCGAAAAGACACTATATTAAGATGTAGCTTGCTGTACTGATGCTTCTTTTCTGAATAAATAATCATTGTATAATTTTTCGATGTGCTTATTATTCGTCTGTATACAATGATTTGCTTGATTCTATTCAAAATATGCTTGGATGTTAAACGCCGATTATTTCGGAAACTTACATCCTTTAATAACTACGATCAAAATCAACTCGGCCACGCATGCTGAGATTGTTACAGAATCGATTCAGATTGTCACAGAAAAGTTCAACGATAGGACACGCAAGAGACGGTGCAGCACTATGGCTAGTAAGAATGAGTCCTTGTGTATGCCAAAATGGATGTTGAGCTGGTAATGGTTCTTCTCGACAAACATCGATTATTGCACCTGCTAACCATTTCTGTTCCAAAGCCATGATGAGATCAGCATCGACAACTGCACTGCCACGTCCAACGTTGATAAACAGAGCTGTTGGCTTCATTCGAGCAAATAATGATGCATTCCAAATATTCTGTGTTTTTGGTGTGTTAGGTAGGAGATTAACTGCGTAGTCTGCAGTCTCTACTAAACGAGGAAGATCGTCCAGTGTTCCACAAAGACGAAATGAAGTAAGAGGACGAGTTGTATTGACGATTCCAATGAGATCGACACCAAAAGGCGATAGCATTTGAGCGACAACACAACCAATATCTCCAGCTCCAACAATAAGAAGTTGCCGGTTTTTGAGAGTACCTGGTTGTAGATCACACCATTTCTCTTCTTTTTGATGATCGATTCGTTTCATCACTTGACGTTCGTGTGCGAGAAGATACGTTAATAGATATTCGGCCATTAGCTGCCCGAAAACACCGACCGCTCTGGTCAATATATAATCGCGTGGTAAATCATCTGCCAGCAAAGGTGAAACACCTGCCCAGGTCGATTGAATCCATTTAGGTTTGATATTCAAACGCAGTAGTTCTGCAACTAAATGAGGATCTCCTAACCATATAGGACATTCTCTAGCGGCATCGATTACATTAGATGCCTCGTTGCCTGCAGTAAACTGTAAACTAAGATTTGCTTTCGATAATTCATCAGTGTAGAGAGTATAGTCACATGCAAGAACGAGTATATGCATCGTTTACAATGAAACCGCGTTGTTTGTATGTCAAAACTAAATTCAAGATATACACTTCTTTTCTTCCACTTTATGCAATGATAAGAACGAGTGCAAAACAAATACATTTTATTCTTCATCTCATAAAAAAACACGTTTAGTTTCTCTTGCGTTCTGCTGTTAACGATTCGATCATTAGTTCCACTACACCCACTCTCAAGATGATGATATTTCTATTGATACCCATTTCTAATTGCATTTCGTACTTTTTTCACGGTGTGGAATTGTTCCGTGTATAAATATTCGGATTGAACACAAATACGATACTGTTCAAGCAAAATGGTATTTCAATGGTTTCTAATTTTCTCACTGATAGAACATGCTTATGCTAAACCAACTGACACAAGTGTCCCGTTATTCGAAACGAAAAATACTCATGCCGACGTGTACGAGAACATTTACTTTGGTGTTTCAATGAAGAAACCTGCTGAATGGTACACAATGACTTTGAAAGAACTTCATCTTTTTATTCCAAACGGTACTGCTGCGTTTAAATCTCATCGTGTTATTCCGTTATTTGGCTTTTCGGCATATCGAATGGGTTCAAGACCTGGTCGTACCAATGCGAATATCATTGGATTCGTTGAACGTATAGCAAAAAGGACGACATTTCACAATGATTGCGATTTCTTCAAAGACAATGAAAATGCCTTTCCGAAGATGTTCACTTTGGAGAATATGTCTGAATGTTATCCTTATGAGATCAATGGAGTGAAATATGCCCGGAAGGATCTTAAAGTGAAATTTCTCAACGTATCTACTCTTGAACAGATTCGATTCTTTCGAAGTACTGAAAACGGTTATTTATTTGCCTTCACACTGACATTCGGCGAATCCGATGATATGAATCAACTCATGCATGCCATGTATACGATTCAGTTTTCAAACAAATCGTACATTTTGTGAAAATAAACTTGTCCTTGTATCCACTCAGAAAGTAATCGCAATACTTCTGAAGCAAAATGCCATTTCCGCAGTTTATATTTTTCTTATTGATCATACATGTGTATGCTTAACATATTGGTAAGAAGAAAGATCTAGAGACAATATTTCAAATCAGAGGACTTCTCATGGTGATAGTAAGAGTTTCTTCTAATATATAAGTATAGGATTTCCATATTGTAATAAAATTGAATTACATACGCCCGAGAGAATTTTATTCGAACATACTAAATATGGTTATACATTTGCATTTATAATAACCTATATAGTAATCATATACGTAATGATAGCAATTCATCATTCGAGATTTTTTGTGTAGATAGTATTTAAACAAATAAAAGCCTTCTGCTTATTTGAAAGCTTATATAACGCGAAAAATTTCAGACACGTGGGTTAATTGATTTGATTCCATCATCTTCAACATCGAATTGCCATTCTTTTTCATGATGGTCGACTAAACCGTCGTACGGCCATTTGATTTCCAATGTTTTGCCATCCGCAGTTTCGACTTCGATTTTGTAAATATGCCGGTCGATGATCATATGCGCGTCAGCATAGGAGCGCGTTTCAGCAAAATAATGTCCGCCATGGCCTTCCAATTGGTTTAGACGTATCATTTCATGTTCGTGATGTTGATTCTCACCACAGTAGTAAATTTTTAAGTTGATCGCTTGCGCCGTTCGATTGTAAATATGAGCAGAATGGACGTAATATTTCTGTTTCAATGGCATCGTTGATGTTTCTCTTATAAAAGAAAATGTTTTGTTTTGCGTTCTATGTGATACAGTACATCTTGTTTGTATCGTCGAGAAATGTATTTGTGTTCGGTTGATACCAAGAGAAAAAAAAAAGAAAGATATTCTTATCTGAAATAAGCGTATGTTGGGACAGATGAAGAAAGAGAACACGATTAGTATAAGTTAAGGCTATATTTAGGTTGTTTCCGTTGAAAGAGTATATTAACGGAAAGAAATTTCAAGGAATGTGATGATTTTATCCTTGTTTATATCGTCATATACACTCGAGGTGAATAAAAGAGATTGAATCCATAAGGTCAAAACTTATTTTCTTTGATTAATAATAAAAGTTCGAACGTTTGATTAATTTTTTTTAAACAAATAGTACTCCGGTGTTGAACAAATATAAAACAGAAATTTCTATCGAGAAGATAGGTAATTTCGGAAATATCATTTACTTATCAACTCCTTCGCGCACTCTTATGTGCATAATGACGTTGCAATCTTGTCCGCTAACCGTGCACCTTTCCTATCGAGAAGCCGTAATTGAAAGTTGAGATGTACCTGTTTTTGCCGTGTCCTATACACCTATGGTAATAAATCTCATTCAAACTTCAAGTACTTGACACTCTTTGACAGTTCCTTTATCAATTCATTTAGTTCGATGTCTGGTCTCCTGCTTTTTATACTAATGCATGTAGTAACATCATTACAAGTTGCCATTCTGGATAATCGAATGTATGCAACGAGCAATTACTCCTTGATACTATTTAATCAGACTCGTCTTCAATGTATATGCAACGCTTTCGCTGACAACTCATCGTCCATTGTGTTGTTGAACTTCTATGCGAATGCTAGTCGATGTGAACTCTTTGATCATTATCCGATGGTAGCATCGATGCTGGTAGCTACGAATAACTCGACTATCATTATGCGCCCATACAATGTATCATCACAGACAGGTGCGACACATGAACTGACTAGAAGAGCAAGGATAATATATGAATCACTCTCGTGTTTCAAGAGGGTTCACCACAAACGCTATTGAGATTTATAATTGTTTTCATTTTCTTCTAGACAATACTACAACCTGGTTGAATAATGCAAGTAAGTAGAACGAACTTGTCTATGAAGTCATTGCACTTGATGAATGTAGGCGTTCACTTTTTACTTCTAAAATGTGAATACTGAGTTTGACTTTCCTTGTATCTACCATCTAAAGGTGCTGTTTTGAAAGTTAAAACTGTAAGATCTATTTTCCTTTCAGCAACTAGCGGAACCAATCACACAATCAGTAAGTAATAATTTATCTCGAATTACACTTTGTGGTATTTTTACTATATTTCGATGCATTTGATCGTTTTAGCTAGTACAACATCCACCACTTCAAGTGAGATCTGTTTTTTTTCTGCTAAGTTTATTATCAATCCTACACACTCTGTTGCTTTAGTGACGAGCAGTACCACCATACGCACGACCAGTAAGTAAACCTATTCTTGTATCACATCATTCAATTTACTGATTATCGTGTCGTATGTCATGATTTAGCTAGCACAACATCAAGTAAAATTTGTTTTGTTCACAAAGGCAGCTAATTAAATTGTACATATTGATATTCTAGCGATCAGCATGACTACTCGTACTACCAGTGAGTGTTAATCATTTTTTCATGACTCTCTACGATAAACTTGTCACTGAAATTGTTATCGACGCTTATTTTAGCAACTTCTTCAACAACGACTACGACAAGTAAGTCATCTATACTTAGTAGGAGCTGCGCTTGTTTTTTCTTTTACATTCTCACCCTCACTGTTGATACTGTTTTCAATTCAGATCAAACGCCTACTCAACTGTGGAACGTATCAAATGACTATGGTCTCGTCGTTGCATACCAAAATTATTATTTTTCATGGACAGCATTAACCACAAGAAATGCCACCATAGCCTTTCGAATGCAAAACGCACCAAGCAGCTGGTGTTTAGATGATGTGTCTGTTACTTCAGGTGGTGTTGAAAAGCTTATAAATGGAGGATTTGAGACGGGCATTCTGTCGCCATGGGTTCGAACAACACCCAACGGAAATTGTAATGGCATAGCAGCCAGTACTTCGAATACAAATAATTTTTTTGCGGGACTCATACCAAGAACAGGCTCCTATTATATAGTTGATGGAAGCTCGAGTTGCGCCGATCAATTGCAACAATCTTTTGGCGTCACAATTGGCACTGTTTATAACATATCTTTCTGGATTAAAGCAGTGTTCAGCTTGAATAGTGGACAACAGTATGTCGGTGTCTCTGTTATCTGAATTCAACTCTGCGCGCGTCTACACACTTCGTATGGAACTTTAGAATGTAGATTTACGCTTATCGATCAAATAAATTGCTGATTTCGTAACATTTATTCACGAATTTTTCCTTGAAACCTCATCGGTAAAAGCTACTAAATAGAGGGAATCTTTTTAATTTGCATTGTATTCTGTCGTAGGGAGTATAAACATAATTACAAATAGTATTGTGGTATCGAAGTCCATCGATATCCATCTGCCTAGCTGAATGATAAATCAATTCCAATAGATAGCACCAACTGATCAACAGAATACTGACTGCTTCATATTTCTTTTGTTAATACATTGCTGACAACAATAAGTTATGCTTAGATAGCAATACTGGTGTTTACTTGTCTTGCTCGATGGAATCATACACATAAGAACTACGGAGAACGTTTTTGTTATGATGTTCTCAATAGAAGCTTGCAAATCGTTTCGTAGTCATAGTTTACTGAGATTGGCCTACTTAAACATGCTGATAAAACTCCAAAAATGGAATTTGTGTATGTCGATTAAAAATATCACACATAAGTGACAGAAATGTTATTTTTCATGCGCTGACATTGTATTAAGAAAATCCGATTGAAAAACGAAAATATTCGAAAACGTGTAGTGTCTTTTTTCGATTGTTGATCTGGAATATTCAACTAATTAATTGTGTATTCGATCCAAAGAAACGTCTCGCACCTTCGTTATCACATCTGTCGACATTTGTGCAACTGCGTGATAGTTACCTTTTCTTATCATTCGTTTAGAAGCCAAACAAGGTGTGCATTTACGTTAGTGAAAAGAAACACTGTCGACCAACAGAATGATCTTGCTTTTTATTCTGGCCACTCTATTTCCAACTATTTTGGCTAATGAACCTGTCGTTGTTCACACTCAGTACGGTGACATATTAGGATATCAGACGAATCTATCTCGAGTGTTCTATGGAATTCCCTTTGCTCAACCACCTGTAGGCCCATTGAGGTAACGAACTACACGAATGCTCTTTTTCACTTGTGTTTGTTTGTGAATAGATGGGAAGCACCTGTGCCGGTGGTCCGATGGACTCCGAAAATGATCAATGCTACACAACCACCACCTGCTTGCCCACAACCTCCTGTGCCACAATCAAAACGATCAGTAAGATACACCACTCTACCAATTGTAAGCCGATGATCTGAAAAGAAAGCCTAATTCTCATGTCATATACACCCTCATTTAGACGTCTGAAGATTGTCTTTATTTGAATATTTTCACACCATTGTCGAGTAACTTATCATCGATGAATCCTCTTCCTGTGATGATTTTTATTCCTGGTGGTGATTTCCAATTTAATTCTGCATCGGCCTCACCCTATAAATCCGAGCACTTAGTCAATAACACAAATATTATTATTGCCTTAATCCAGCATCGATTAGGTCAGTTTGGTGCATTTCTGCAATGCTCATCTGAAGGGTTAATCTCATTTCAGGTGTTCTTGGCTTCTTGGCAACCGGTAACGGTCCTAATGATATCAAGGGTAACTATGGAATACTCGATCAACGTCTGGCGATCGCTTGGGTGAAACAGAACATCGATGCATTTGGAGGTGATCCTAATCAGATAACGCTATTCGGGCAAAGTTCTGGTGCGCAATCAACTGCTCTTCATTATGTGACAAAAGAGATGCAACCATATTTTCAACGTGCAATCATTCAAAGCTCTCCAATGAATTTTCCATTCAAGTACATTTTAATAACATGAGTACAATGAAAATAATGACTTATCTTTACTTTTCTGTAGAACATACTTGGAGAATGTACCAACTGTTGTCCTTCTCGCTGAGCAATTACATTGTTCTCCAAATGATTTCCCTTGTTTTCGAGCTCGTTCAACTGATGAAATTATCACTGCTCAGAATCAAGTAAACCAAAAACTAACCTCATTGGATCTTCTACTTCTTCTCGAGCCCTGGCTACCCGTAATAGATAATGATATTGTTCATGGAACGCTTATTTCTACAATAAGGAATGTATCATTTCCACTCAAACCATTGATAATTGGTTCATTAACTGACGAATGCTATTATATGATCTACGGTGCATTAAAAAAGAATGTTACAGTGATTGAATATATGGCTATGGCCGTTGGTCTTTTTGGTGAAAATGCCTTGAAAATTCTTGAACATTATCCACCTTTGCCTTCAGGTGATCAACGATCGAATATCGCTAAGATAGCGACAGAATGGATCTTTACTTGTTCAACTCGTGTTTTCGCTCGAAAAGCAGCTACTTATTCCTATGTTTTCGGTTATCCTGATAATACACTCAACTCGCTGAACTGCAAAGATCACGCTTGCCATGCAGATGAACTACCCTATGTCTTCCAATCGTTTTGGGACCGCTTCACTGACGTTGGTCGATATATATCTCATGGAATGGCTACTTATTGGACAAACTATGCTAAGAGTGAAAATCCGAATGAACCTTCGAGTGTGCCCTTATCGTGGCCAAAGTTCGCTAGTGGCAACGAAACGTACAT
>CAJNOJ010000582.1:8199-42730 GCA_905250025.1 Adineta ricciae | reverse complement strand
TATGCCATTGGTGGGCAACCCCGATCGTTGAATTTCATAACTAGCTGCGTTAGTAACAGATGACCAGGAAATGTCAATGCTAGCACTTTCTCTACCTGCAGTTGCTTTCAAATTATCAGGTGCCAATAGTGATAGTGTGATAGTAATAATGGATGAGAATCGTTTTATGGGCAAGACTGTCAACCAACCATCACACTTTGATCGAATATCGATGCCCGCAATCTTATACTGATAAGTTTTACCATTCTCAAGATTTGATCTATCAATGTATTGTCTTATGCTACCATCGGATATAGTTGCAATTTCGCTAAAGTTTGGCGTGCAAATGTCCTTATCTGCTCGGAAAATTTTATAACCGGTTGCATCCCGTAAGGATGACCATAAGAGAGTAACAGCAGCGGTTTCTTCGTTGAGAACTGCTTTGAAATCGCGTGGTGGTGGTAGTTCAGGAGTTGCTGAAATATTAGTTGAAAAAGCACCTGTTGACATATTATCAATAGCTGCGATTCTGTAAACATAATCTTCTCCATTGACAAGGTTAAATCTATCGATATAACTGGTCGTTTCTGCACTTGTAATAGTTGCAATAGTAGCGAAATCCATTGTCCGATAATTAGATATTGCTCGTTGAATTTCGTAACCAGTAGCATCTGCTACAGTTGCCCATGAGAGAATAACTGTGCGACTCTCGTTGCCAGTTTCTGCTTGAAAACGAGCAGGCGATGATAATTGAGATGTTGCTGAGGCAATCGGAGAAAATGCACTTACGAATTGATTTTTGATAGCTGCAATTTTATAACTATATGTTTTTCCGTTTATCAGCGCAAATTTATCGTTATAAGTGGTCGTTCGACCATTTGAAATAGTTTGAATGACAGTGAAATCCATCACATCATTGATAGGTAATGCTCGTTCAATCCTGTAACCAGTTGCATTTTCTACAAATGTCCACGAAAGAACAATAGAAGTACTTTCTAGACCTGACACGGCTTTGAATTTAGCAGGTGCTCCAAATTGGGGTGTTGCTGTGATGATGGATGAAAAATCACTTGTTGCTCGCCCGTCTATGGCTGCAATTCTGTACTTATAGCTATTACCATTTACAAGATTAGATTCATCGGAATAAGCAGTTGTTCCGGCACTCGGAATCGTTGCAATCTTAATGAACTTCGATTGAACATCTTCAGTGCATGACATTCGCTCAATTTCATAGCCAGTTGCATGAGGTACACATGACCATGTTAGAAAGATGGTAGCATTCATATGACTGGTTTCTGCTCGACATGTAGTAGGTGGGAGTATGCGAGGTGACACTTGGATATGTGCCAGTTCACTTTCTTGATCTATCCATGAAAATCGTCCTCTCAAATAAATATCATAAGACTCTCCGTTAATCAATTCAGTTAGAATTGCGCTTGATTCACCAGTCTGTGACTTAATTAATAATAATTCTCTTTGCTGCATACCAGTGGAACCTGTCCGTTCATAATAGATTCTATAGTTTGTGAGAAATATAGATGGAAAACAGACGATTTTTACTTCAGTATTTCCACTTTGTGCTTGAATTAAAGATTTGCCATATTTGTCAAACACCTTGTTAAATAAGTGACGAAAACAAGACATACATATACAGAAAAGCGCTATGTGACATAAAATATAAAGAAAGTAATTCCATATGAAGCCGGGAATTAGCAGCAGAACAACAAATGCTAACAACTTTTTCCACATGTTACTTGCAAGAAGCCAATAGAGAAAAATATCTTTGTTTTTTGTTTGCTGTGCTTATTTGTCCCTTTCTCTTATCTATAAAACTATGCGAGTTGACTATGAAAAGGAAAAAACCGTCTAGAACGCGAGGATCAGAATGATAAGAACGATCAAATAGAGTTCTTCATTACAATCATCTATATATTTGAATTACATATAGTTTAGTATCATCACTAATTGAACCATCAGCTCAGGATCTGAACAATATAAAATAAGATTTATTTTCATCACTCTTCTATGTAATTCAGCAAATATATTTTCGTTTGTTATGTGCATGTATTGCGATTATACAGGAATTTTATGCATTATTACTTTTTCAATCATAAGAATCAATTGACAGATACGTCTCTTACACTTCACCAAAATCAAAGCATAGAAAAAGTTTACAAAACTCTCCGGCTATCGTACCAATTCATTTATTTACGAATCAGAAAGGAGTCGATATTGACGGATTAAGTGTCGAAAATCGTTGGATTTAATGTTTAAGGCTATTAACAATTGTGGCTACAATTGCAACCGATTTAAGACTTCGTCGTCTTTTCGGTTTTTCAATTTGAAGTTTTTGTTGTTTTGTTGATTTTGTATTTGTTTTTGTTGGAATTGGTTTTACCGACGTTGATGTTGCTCGTTTTAATTTTGCTAAAAACTCATTTGTAATCAATGTTGGATCATTTAGTAAAGGAATATATGTTCCATCTTCTACAAAACAATGACAAGAAATTCATTGAATTTTTAAAGAAAAGAAAAACCTTCAATTCGTGTTAAAACACAATGCAAATGAGCTGGTAAACGACGTTGATCAGCTGAAACAATTTTAGTTTGTGATGATAAAAGATGAAATGGTTCACCAGTATTTAATGAACATAAATCAATTGGAATTGTTAATGATACACAACAATGTTTACGAAGATAATTTACAAAATTAATTGACTATTTTATAAAGAAAATCTATTTTGATCTTTACAAAAATAAATTTTATTTACTCGACAATTTCCATTGATAAGTAAAATTGAACCATTACCGTAGTGAACTTCGATCAACATTTCTTTATGATGAAATATTTATGAATGAAAGAATAATGTGTGTTTTATTTTATTTTTATCAATGATATAAAGGAAATTCTTTGCGGAAAATTCATTTAACAACTTAATCGAGCAGTTTTATCGGAAAAAAGAATTTTTCTTCTTCTTTCGATTGTAATAGGTGAAGATGTAGATTCAGAGAAAAGCAAATTTCTAATGATTTACTTTCACTAATCAGATTTTCCATCGATTTAAATAAAGAAATGAATTTATTCGAGTTTGGTCTTTCTTTTTTCAATTAAATTTGAATAATCGATAATGGAAATTCCTTTGAAGATCAATTCTTTTAACTTTATTCATGTTCTCGTTTATTTTGCAATGATTTCTTCTACTAGATGCTCAATTACTTTTCAAATAAATGAGAAGTTCAAGCTTTTACTTCGAATTTTACTATTCGATTCTTTAACCTAATGAAATGAGTAACAAAAGACAGAAAATTCTAGAAGAAACTCTTGCAAAACATGTCAATTTCATTTGAAATCTAGTTTTTCTATTCCAAAAGAGAAACTCTTTCTACATAATCAAATATTATTTTGTTGTTGCCGAAGCGATAATACCGGACAAGTATCGGAAATATTCAACGATTATAATCGATTATTATTATTGCTATTTTTAGAATTGATGTCTGAGAATAATAAATCTTTCAACTTGAAGAAAACATTTATTTGGACATCAAAATGAAAAATTCTTCTTTTTCGAATATAATACAATGTTTATTTGGATTTGTGTATTTTTTTTGCATGATATTCAATTTTCTTTCTTATGCCGCATGTTTATTGGAAATCTGTTGATTAAGATCAGATATTTGATGGATGTACAATGTTGGAATGTTGAAGCGTTTTGAGACGAACGGTGGAATATCAATCAGACGTAATCGCAAATCTTCAGCATCGATAAAATGTGCGTCATTCCCCATTTCATTAATTGAATAAAATAAGAGAAAATATTTCTTGTTTAACAATGAATCAAATTCCAACACGTGTATCAACTGATAGAAGACAATCACGTTTCAATTTCAGATCGTAGATCCGGTCATCATTTGAATTCTTTGATCGGCAATGATTCGAGGATATCAATAGCAAATCTTCGGAAACAGTTTTAATTTAAAAATCAATGTCCTACTAGAGACTGTCTGAGAGTACAATATGATTGAGGAAATATTTGATCAGATTACGACAAACATGAATCACTGGTTTTAATTTAAAATAAAACGAAAATCTTACATTAGGAAACAACACAACATGCGAGTTTTGATTTGCGAAACTTTTTACTATGATAATGAGTTTTCTTCGGAATATAATATATAAAAGGATCTTCTCGACCAAGATCAAATCGTGGAGGAATCGGTGGTGGTGCTGGTGATGATGGAATATCGGATCGTTTAGGAATTATTGGTGGAGGAGAAAGAGAAGGAGGTGCATCATATCCATCAATACGTGGTGGAGGAACTGGTGGAGCACGACGTTTATGTGATCTTCGAATAGGTGGAGTTGGTGGTGGTGGTGCTGTGCCAATTGGAATATCAATCAAACGAAACGGTAAATCATCAACGTCGATAAAATGTGCATCGTTACCCATCTTGTCAATCGAATAAAATAAAATATTCTTTTTCTTCCCTTTTTAATGAGTTACACAAATTCCGACACGTATATTGATTGATAAGAGTCGATCACGTTTCTTTATCATTCCTGTTTGACGAAGGACCTCCTCATTATTTGTATACATATAGACATTCTTACTCATTAGTTTAGATTTTTTTTTCTTCTCTTTTTCGTTCTTTCGTTTTATCATCATCATCAATCATCAGATGTTTTTTCTTCACACTATTTTTCGGAAGAAAATATTTTTCAAAATGAAGAACAATTCGCTACGATATCTTCATTTTGAATTCAAGTTTGACACTACCGAAGAAAAATTACCTTTCTTTGTTGTAAATCTTATTTACTTTTATTTTCCAAGACAATCTGTTATTGTGCAAAAGAGGAAAATGTTTGTCTTACATATAAAGGTCAACTTTTATTTTCAAGAGATGAGAAAAAAACAACACTTCTATTTTTTTTTTGTTTTCTAATGAACAAATTTACAAAGTCTCTTGTGTAGTTTATTCCATTAAGTCTCCATTGTCGTTTAAATCATCATCATCATGAGTACGTGGTGAAGACATTGACGAAGATATTGTCGATGATGCGGGAGATTGAGGAGAATATTGAGGGGATGTTGGACTATAACGTGGTGAACCAATATTTGGACTATAGATTGGAGATGTTGGACTATATCTTGGTGATGATTGAGATGGAGAATATGTTGGTGATGTTGGACTGTACTGCGGTGATGTGGGAGAAAGAGATGAAGTATAACCAGATTGACTGCCTGATGGTTTATAAACAGGTGAACTGGGTGAATATTGTGGTGATGTTGGTGAATAAGTGGGAGATGTTGGAGAATACGTTGGTGATGTTGGTGAGTAGGTTGGGGATGCACTGCTACCACCATGGCCACTTGGTGAATATTGCGGTGATGTTGGAGAATAGGTAGGAGATGTCGGACCTGAGAAATATCGAAATAGATAATAGGAAAATCTATCTTATGATGAACTCACTGTATGAAGGTGTTGATGGACCTGATGGAGATTGAGGTGAATAGGTTGGAGATGTTGGACTATACGTTGGTGATGTTGGTGAATAAGATGGACTTGTTGGAGCTGAAAGAAAAGGAAAATAGATGAAAATGAAGGTGATGAATTGTAATAGAAAACGTACTATATGAAGGACTTGATGGTGAATATGATGGACTTTGTGGAGAATACTTTGATGATGGTGAATACTTTGGTGATGGACCAGTATTTGAATAACCGGGTGACGATGGAGAATAACGTGGACTAGATGGTGAATAGCCAGGTGATGATGGTGAATAAGATGGACTTGTTGGAGAATACGATGGTGACGATGGAGAATAACTTGGACTAAAGAGAGATAATGAAATTTATATTCAAAAAGAAAGATTTCTTTTGATCAAGTACCTTGTTGGACTATATTTAGGTGATGTTCCATAAGCTTGATTTTTCAATGCTGGACTTTGTGCTGAATAAGTTGGCGATGTTGGTGAATATGAACGATTTGGTGAGTATGATGGGGATGTTGGTGAATAAGACGGACTCGTTGGTGAATAGAATGGCGATGTTGAACCTTGTTTTGCACCACTACCAGAATATGTTGGACTTGTTGCGCCATAGGATGGACTTGTTGGGCTATAATGAGGAGATTTCGAACCATAGAAATCATTTGATGAATATCTTGGCGAGGTTGGAGAATATGATGGTGAATTCGGTGAATACGATGGTGATGTAACTGGATAATTGCTAGGTGATTGTGGATTATAACTTGAGGGTGATAATGGCGATTGAATGTTTGTATATGGTGATGGTGACATATTTCCAGGTGATGATGGATATGCAGGTGAATAAGCAGGTGAAAAACCAATTGTATCGGTTGTTGATGATGGTGAAAATCCACCTTGTCCCATCGGTGTCATTTGTGCAGGCGTTTGTGGCCAATGCGATGGTGTTGTTGACAATGAATTGATCCAAGGTGTTCCAGGACCATGTCGATCACGTTCGAATTCTTGTTGCGCTTCATGTCCCATTAATGCAAATTGCCCTTGTCCAAAATTCATTGGTAATTCCATTGCCGATGCACATTTTTCTACATCTAACAATAATTCAAATGAACCTGTACCGATTTTGGCTAATTGTCCGAGAAGGATATTTTCTGAAACACCTTTCAATGGATCTGTTTCGGCATGTGCCGCTGCTTCCATTAAAACATCGACAGTTTCTTCGAATGAACATCTCATAATGGGTCCAACGTCTTGTCGATTGATACCATGTCTTGTAATAGCCATTAAGTGTCCTTTGGTGGTCATAACATCACATAACAAAGCTAAATGACGATAATTAACATAAGAACCGTCGAATGAGATGACATGATTCATTTCACGTTCAATTGCTTTTCGTACAGCTTCAATACCAAGTACATCGAAAATTTCCACAACATCATTGGTAAATGTTCGACGTGAATCGACATCTTTTGTTGATAAGACTTTCTTCAAAGCTGTACCATCGGTTTCTAACATCCAATCAGCGATTTTTTCAATTTCACCATTTTCACTAATTTGAATACGTTTCTTCGATTCATCGAGTTTTGGATTGACCATATAAACTTTGGCAATGGCTTCAATACCTTGTAATGTTAAATCAGACAACATCGATGATTCTAAACAACGTAAAAATGTATCATCATCCATTCGTGTTGTATCTTCGACTTCTTCTCCTGCTGCACTTTTCGCTTGATCAACTGTACGAATACGTAAAACAAGTTTTTCCGCATTATCATCATTGAATATAACATTGAGACAATCACCGAAGCCTTGAGAAATCTTTTCAGAGATTTGTTCCATAGTTAAAGTTTTATCCGTCATTCGTTTTCGATCTAATTCAATTCGTANTAATGTTGCACAATGATATTGAAGATATTGTAAATGTTCATCAACAATATGCGAAGCTGTTCCACGTTGTTCATCTTCACGTAAAGTTTTATTTGCTTTCAAAACATTTGCTAAATTATATGTTAAATCATCTTGACTACGTGCTGTACCAAATACTAATACAGATGGTCGAACACACATGGGTGGAACAGGTAAGACAGTAATAATCATCCAATCAGGTCTTGCATGACGTGGATCCATTCCAAGTATGTGACAAATTTGATCAGGAATTGATTTGAAGATCGCTAAGACACGTTCAGCAGTTAATTTCATCTTTCGTTCTTGATTTTCATCCGGAACATTTTTCCATTCAATGTAAACATCTAACCCAGATCGACGATATTTTGGTTGAGGACGACCGCAGCCGCCACTATATTTCAATGTTACTTCGTTGTTGTTGTCACTTTCACTTCCTAGACGAAGAAAAAGAAAACAAGAACATAAATAGAATTTTCTTCGAGGAAATATTCGCGATAACAAACCTTTACAAACTTTTTGTCCTTTACAAACATCGAAAACAAAAGCTAAACGTCGACGATATTGTCCTTTGGTTTTTTTCAAAATATCAACAATTTTCGGATCATTTGGATCAACGAGTAATTTCGAACAATGAAAACAAATACAACGTAGAACTTTTAAGACTTTCGAAAGAAAAGCAACATGATAAACTGGTTTTGTTACTAAAGTCAAAAAGAAAGAATGAAATTTATCAAGAGATTTCTCTCATTCTCACATTCGATATGACCAAAATGACCTGGACATTCGATATATGAACCAGCACATGTTTTACATTTGGAATTTCGGTCAGGCGGTCCTTGTCGTGGATCCATTAGACCACGTTCTTTAGGTTTTCCTCCTTCCATCAATTCAGGATGTTCGATCGGAGGATTTGTAACTGACATACGTTTTATTTCATCAGGTGATAAGATACCGAATTGTACACGACGTACATTTCGATACGGAGCTGTCGAATCAGCGATCTGTGAGTTGAAGTAAACCATCTTACTTCGACTTCAACTAAACAGGAATGGACGAAATTACATTGCAACACAACTATTTATACACAATGCACCGAGAAAGAAAAACAACAAATTTCTATTGGTTCGTTGTCATTAACAAATTACATGAAAACTTTCTATAGATGTCATTAGTTATTTGATTGACATATATGATCTACATAGAGAAAAGAACTTTCATGAAGACATTGCAATATGAAAATGATTCTGCTAGATAAAAAAAATGTTGCAAATATTCTCGTCAAATCATAATTAGAACAACTGTCATAATTAATCGTCATTGAATCAAATATTTGAGATTCATTATTAAAATCGATGTTGATATATAAATTATTCCTATTAGCAAAGAAACTCATTTTGTGCATAAGCGTTTCATCTAATCTGTAGGTTTATTGTTTGTGTAATCGTAGGAATATGCTTTAAATATATTATGACGGATCTCACCCTCACTGTTCCCTCTTTACCTTTCCGTTTCCTTTCTCGTTTAGTTCATGTTCTAAGCTAACTTCATTAATCTAGTCATATGTACATGAGCTCATCTCTCTCTCTCTTTTGTTCTGCTACTCTTCCTGGTTGTCTCGTTACTAAAAATCGAATAAATCAACACATTTTCTTGTGAAGTATCTCCTGGTTCACTCTTGAATTCCTTCACATATATAACAACAGATTTCTTTAAAATCGTTTATTCATATAACAAAAAAGTTCCGTAGTGAACAAATGATAAATATTTTACTTCTTTGAGAATTCATTTGTTTGCTTGTATATAGAAGTCCATCATTGTGGGAATGCAATCGCTTGTTATTCGAACAGACGATGGAAATTCACATTCCAAATAATTAATGCTGTTGCGTGTGAAAGTTTGACAATTGAGAATATTTGACCATGTTGGACCATCGTTCGATCGACATAAAGGATTAAATACATATTGAATTAAATTGGATTTAAGATAATCTGCATAATGTTCGGGTAAATAAAAAGCCAAAATTTGTTCATATGGTATTTTACCAACTTTATCGACTCGAAGATAATAATTCCATTCATCTGTTTTGTGATCAGCGATCACTTGTGTTGTATAGTTTGTCGAACTTCGAATGTATAAATCAAAATGAGTGGCAATTAAATGTTGTTCATTTGATGATCCTGAAACAATGACAAAAAAATGGTAAATAATCATAGATGTTATTTGAAATACCAGTTATATCAACAGCAATTCCATAATGCGATCTTTTTTCAAGTTGATCATTGATTACTTCTGTCGCGTCGATTTCTTTAACCTTGTGTTGAACAAAGTAAACGGTACCAGCATGATTGACATTCACGATTTTCATGCCAGAAGTAAATGAAATTTTTTCTGGATTGATTTTGTCGATACTTAAGCCCATAAATGAATTGACCGATAATAAACAAAAATTATTCTTTAGCTATAATAAAACACCAAGATAAAATGTACCATTTAAATGAAATGAAAAGAAGATTCGTTCATTTATCGTATTCTTCTCTTTCAATTGAATTTTTTTTTCGTTTTGTTGTTGTCTGCACTTGTATCTGGACGACACAATTCATCGAGAAATAAATAAAACAACAATTTTTCATTCGTTCGTTCTTATTGATAAATGATATCGAGTCTTTCGATAGATGACACTGAATGAGTCATGTCATTTTCAACAAATTTTCCCTTCTTTCATCAATGAAATCGATCTGTCGAAGATTTTTCAATAATGGTTTATAATTGATTCAAAGAGAACTTCTTCATTTTTAAGTAAATCATCTCATTTCCGATAGACATGCATAGAAAAGGGAAACAGAGTTATAAACATGTTTTCTATTCATTGAATTTCGTTTATCATGGCGTCATGAATAATTACACAAGTATTTACGAAGATTTCTCTGGATTGATATATCAGTCTGTTTCATTTACATTATTATTCAATTCGTTACCACACTAATTCATATTGTTTACATCTTCAACAAAAGAATATCATTAGAAAAGAATTTGTTGGATAAATCGATGATCTGAGTACAACTTGAATTAAAGGATTTTTTAGAAAACACTTTAAGGCATGTCTTTGTGAAATATTGTCGATATGGAGCTGTGCTTGTTGTTTGAATAGAAGATGGAAAGCATTTTTTCAGACAATTCAAATCTTCAGTTTCGCAATTGTGGACTACTATAACCGAAATACTTGAGAAAGTGTTTAGAGAAAGTTTGCCTATTAACAATGATAACCGTCCCTTGGTCGTTCTAATATGCATTAGTTAACTGCATGAATGTTCAGTCAAATTTTAGTATTTAATCAATATATTCTCGAACACAAGAAATCTTCAGAGAAGATTGCAATGCCATAGGAGATATTTTACTGCCGTCTACACCTTCATCATCATGTTTTTCGTATCGTACAAATGTGTTGTAGCATCACGAGAGAATTTTAAAGAGAAAACATTAACCGTACAGGTATGTCTATTTTGACTTCACTACTGTAAAAACTTGATATTTATCACAATATATATTCGTGTAGAGATCATAGAAAATAACTTTTAAAGGAAGATTTTCGTATCCAAGCAAACAAGAATTCGGAAAAACGCGTGTGGAAATAAGTGGTTGTGTAAAGTAAACACCAATATTTCAACTTTTTTTTAAACAAACCTAAAGAATTTTAGTCGTCAACAATTTCTGGCTGTGTACACGCGTAAAATACTCATTTTGTTGCCGTGTATATGTCGATTGTTTCTAATCAGCGTGATTTCAGTCAAAATTTCTGATAATTACGCGTTTTCATCCCACATTATGAGCGTTTGTTTTGTTTGTAGGTGCATGCGCTTATTTTCCGAAAACCATATCGTTATCACGCGTTTTATGACATTCTTATCTGCTCGGCTAGGTAGTCTCTCATTTAGTAGGCTCCTTTGTTTCCTATGAATCATTTTTTTCATGAAACTTGTCATTTAGATGAAGTTCGACTTTTGTATAGTGACATTGCACGTATAAAGAATAGGACAGTTCTACGCTTGGATAAATCGATATAATAAATGAATATGATGACTGGTATTCTCTATACAATATCACTTCTCTCATTCATATTTATGATTGTATAATGAATGGATGTAATGAATACATTCTTTTGCTCCTAGATCGAACTATTTGATAAAAGTACTTTGTGGAACAAAACGTAAAGAGAACATTCTTGATGGATTTGTTCATTAATCGTTTTCTTTCGTATTTTAGATCTAATTGTAGAAAATTTTTTTGATATTGTAACAAAAAATGACAAGCAATAATGAACATGGTTCAATCAATGAATTTTTCAATGGTAAATCTGTATTTATAACAGGTGGAACTGGTTTTGTTGGAAAACAAATTATTGAAAAACTTCTCCGATCATGTTCAGGTTGAAAAATTTGATTTCAAATATGAGAAAAAAACAAATTTTCCTTCAAATTTAGATATTCGTTGTATCTATATATTAATCAGATCGAAACGTGGTGCGAATATAAATATTCGAATTGATCAATTGTGTTCGTCACCTGTAAGTCAATTCATTTTTTTCTTAGAAAATACATTTTCCCGTAAAGTTATTCGATAAAATTCGTTCGTTAAATCCAAATTTTCAATCGAAATTAATTCCAATCAATGGTGACTTGACAAAAGTCAATTTCGATTTGACTCATGAAGATGAACAACTCATCGTTGACAATTGTCATGTTATTATCAATTCAGGTGCATCAGTTCGATTTACCGTTCCATTAAAGTAAATCTTTTCTCTTCTTTCCCTTTCGAAACTTCGATCTATTTAGAGAAGCGATCAAATCGAATGTTTTATCCGTTCAAAGTATCATTAATTTGTGTAAAAAGATGAAACAACTGCAGGTGAGAAGAAAAATTTCCGTAAAAATAAGGCTAAATGTGAATTTTAGTCGTGTGTTCATATTTCAACTGCGTATGTTCATTGTTATCGAACAGATATCGATGAAATCATTTATCCAACCAATGAAAACCCAAGTGTTTTATTAGATACTCTCGAATTTTTTAATGAGAAGATTTTCGATCATTTTTCCAAGAGAGTTTTAGCGAAATTTCCCAACACATATACATATACAAAATCATTAGCTGAACAATTGATTTTACAAGAAGGAAAAGATTTACCTATAGGTAAATTCTCATCGAACGAAACCTTTTCTTCTCTATTTTGTTTTGTATAGCGATTGTTCGACCTTCAATTATCGGTGCTGCGTGGAAAGAACCAATTGAAGTAAGAAATTTTCGATGAAATTCTTTGCTTTTTTGAACAAAGTCTCCGTTAGGGCTGGATCGATTGTAACAGTGGTGTAACAAATGTTCTTGTCACTGTAAATTCATTTGAATTTCCATGTCGAAATAAATTTGAACAGTTTAGACTGGAAAACGTTTATTACGAACAATAATGTCAAACTCAATAGTTGATCATCCAATGATTCCTGTCGATACTGTGGCAAATATGACGATTGTTATTAGCTGGTTTACAGCTGTGAATCAAAATTTGTAGGAATTTCAATTGTTTTCGCTTTTCCTATTTGTTTTTATTTGATTTAGATCATCAAATCCAACTGTTTATAATTGTTGTTCTGGAACAAAGACGAAAACTTGTTTAAATCTTCAAGATTTTTGTGCGTACTTCCATAAATTTACTTTGAATCGGCAAAACAAAACGAATGGTTTTGATTTTTAGTACAAACAATAATTACCGAACAAAAAGCGATTCAATATGAAAATTATCAATTCATCGAGCCACATCTGAAAATTTCGACTAACAGGTTCGAATTCAATGTTCGATCTTTATTGATTAGAGTTGAACTTTATAAATTCCTACGCTTTCCTTCTTTTTCATGAGCATTTCGGCAAAATTGTGTTGTCCATAAAGAGCAAATACTTTGCAATTTCATTTTAGAGTTTCTTATTATTCTCGACGCTTCATTGGAGAAATTCTTCCTGCGTATCTAATGGATTTCTTTGCTTTTGTGACTTTTCGAAGTGGAAAGTGAGTGAAAATATGAGAAAGAGAGTTAAAATGATTTATTTGACTTTAGAATGATCAAATTAGATAAAAAAATCAACAATTTAATTCGATCAATGGAACCTTTTTCTCAAAATCAATGGATTTTCTCGAATAAAAATAGTGAAAATTTATTAAATCAAATGAATCATTTCGATAAACAAGTAAAACTTTCCTTTTTCTTCTCTTGTAATTTATTTCAATGTCAAGGAATTCAATTTTGATACAAAACAATTGAATTGGTCATCGTATCTTCGAAATTATTCAATTGGAACAAAAAAATATTTATTAAAAGAACCTTTACATCAATTATCACGTCGTTCAACTAGAAAAACTAAGTAAGACATGTTCTGGAATTAGGAATATGTCATAGGACATTCGAATGCTCATTTTTGTATCAAATAGAATTCGTTATTGGTTTTCAATCATTTTATTTTTATTAATCACATTGATTGTTCAACGGAGAATCAAGTAAATATTTCATTTTGATACTCATTTGGAATGATTTTAATCTTTAGAATGATCAATCAACTTTTACAACGTCTTCTTCGGATCTGTTTTCGTTTTTTTGTCTTATGAATAAAATATTTCGAACTATCATTTACTCTGAAATCATTCTGTTCTTTTGGTTTTTAGATTAAAACGATGGCTTTTGTTGTTAATCAATTGGAAACATGTGATACACTTTATATTCCTAAACCACTCGATATATCGAAAGAACTTTCATTTCGAGATTCTTCATTGGCCATTGAATTTCAATCAATTGAAGAAAGAGAAATTGACACCCTCAACTTGGTCAAATTAGTACAAAGAAGTCAATTGGCCTCAAGCATTATTATTATGTCTTGAATCTTTTGTAGCTTTGTATGATCTTCTAACAACTTCAATTCTGTGGCAAACCGTTGTTTTTTCCATAATTTGATATTTCTTGACATTTGCGAGTATCAATGCTGGATATTATCGACTTTTAGCTCATCGAGCATACGAAGCAACTGCTCCTTTACGTTTTCTTTTACTTCTCTTCGCTGCTGGATCTGTTCAAGGATCTGGTCAATGGTGGGTACGTGGTCATCGTACACATCATCGTTATGTTGTTACAGATCTCGATCCTTATAGTGCACATAAAGGTCTTGTTTATTCTCATATTGGTTGATTAATATTGAAATCTTGTCGAAAGGCAGGTTCAGTTGATGTAACAGATCTTCTTCGTGATAAATGTGTTCAATGGCAACACAAAAATTACCTTGTTTTAGCTTTTCTTATGGCATTTTTTCTTTCCATGATGATTTGTGGATGAGGGTGGAACGATTATCGTGGAGGATATTTCTATGCAGGAGTTTTACGTCTTGTGATCATTCATCATTCAACATTTTGTGTCAATTCATTGGCACATTATCTGGGTGATGCAACTTTTGATGATAAACATTCCCCACGCGATCATTTATTCACAGCTCTTTTGACGTTCGGAGAAGGTTATCATAATTTTCATCACGAATTTCCATCAAATTATCGAAATGGAATCAAATGGTTTCATTACAATACAACGAAACTTTTTATTCGATTGTTTGGAAAACTTCACTTAGCGAACCATTTGAAACAATTTCCAACGAACGAAATTGAAAAAGGTCGATATGAAATGGAAAGAAAAAAATTAAATCAATTCAAAGAAAAACTCATTTGGCCAAAGTCGAATTTACCAATAATTTCTTTCAAAGAATATCAAATCTTAGCAAAGAAGACGAACGATCGTATCCTTATTTTAATTGCAGGTTTTATCCATAATCTTACTCATTTTATTGATGCACATCCATGAAGAAGAAATCTTCTGGAAAATCAAATAGGAAAAGATGCAACAGCTGCATTTCACGGTGGGATACGTCAGCATAATATAGCTGAACATCATATTCTTCCAATGATGCGAATTGCTGTTTGCAAATATGGTGGAGAACTCGAACATTCGAAGAAAATCATTTAAATCTTGGAATAATGGCAATTTCGACGATTCGAGAAAGAATTTTCAAACTTGTTTGTTTTGCGTATCTGTGTTTTATTAATTCATTGAAAATAAAAACAATTTACTTTAGATAAATTTTATCCAGGAAATTCATCGAATGTTGTTTATTGTATGAAAAGAATAGATGGATTGAAGGTCTTATTTTCAGAGAGAGAGAGAGAATGGAACAACTGTCTCGTCTATTTCGCTCATGTTTAGTTTTCTTGAACGGTTTTTCCAGATCTGAAAACTTTTCGGAAAATCATCCAAATGAATTAAGTAAAGAAGAGTCAAGTCTGTTTTATTCTGAATATCCGTTTCTACGAGAAAATATTTAAAAAAAGTTTATTTCTTCAAGTTGTATAAGTGAATCAGTTTGTTTCGACTGAGAAATTTCTTTGTTGAATTTTGGCTCGAATTCCATATTTTGGTTTTAATGTAATTCGATGAGTTGGAAGAATCTTTTGTTCTGGTTCAATTTCCATATTTAATCTTTGAATTAATAAAATCATAATAATTTTCGCTTCAATAAGAGCAAAATTTTGTCCAATACAATTTCTATTTCCTGCTGAAAATGGAAGATAAGCAAATGGATGAGATAATTTCGGTTTGAAACCATTGGAATTTCTCATCCATCGATGATAATCAAATGTATTTGGATCTTTCCAATATTTCTCCGATCGATGTAAATTATAAAAATTGAATAAAATTCCCGTTCCAACTGGAATTGTTAATTGTTCATTGGAAATTTTATGTTCAACAATACATTGCCGCATAACCATTGACACCGGTGGATATAATCTTAATGTTTCTTGAATAATCGCATCAAGAATTGGCAGATGAATCAAATCTTCATGTTCCGGTATTTTTCCTTTTAAAACTTCGTCAATTTCATTTCGACAATCATTGAATATTTGAGAATTTGTCAGAAGAAGATATAAAGTCCAAATAAGAAGTGATCCTGTTGTTTCATGACCAGCGATAATAAACGCAATGGCTTCATTTTCAATCTGTTCATCACTTAATTTCTCCCCTTTTTCATCTTCGATTGTAAATAAAATATTTAACAGATCATTTTGTTCGAAATTCGCATTTTGCATATCAATTTTGCGTTTTTGCACCATATTCTTCGCAAGTTGACGGAAAATTCTGGCATTTTTGTCTAAAATAGGCTTTTTTAAGATTGGTAATTGATTTAGAAGTGGAATTTGTATTATCGGATAATGATTCGTTCGATAATAAACCGCATCAAAACCTTCTTTGAACATTTGGCACATTTGTTTAGTTAAATCATTTGTCATTTTCATTCCAAATGACGATGAACAAATAATTGCGAAAGATAGAGCATGAAGTTCAATTTGAATATCAAAATATTCATTCGCATAGATCTCTTTCCATCGTTCAATGCTTTTCATTGTTTCTTCTGACATAATTGAAGTTAAAAATTGTAAATTTGCATAATGAAATGCCGGATTTAACATTTGTCTTGAATGTTGATGAATTTCTCCTTCAGCTAAGACTAAATTACATTTCCCTGAAATTGGACTAAATTGATTACGGAATAATTGTGGTTTCGTATAAAACGAATTTTTCTTTGTTAAAATTTCACAAATGAGATCAGCATCGATGATCACAAGAGTAACAAAAGGACCCATGGAGAAGACAAATAAATCGCCATATTTGCCTTGTAAATCAATTTGATATTCCATTGGTTTGTCTAACTGAAAATATTTTCGAAATTCTTTGATTTGACCAAATATTGGAACAAAAGGTTCACCAGGAACGTTTTGTGAACGTAATTTCTCATAGATTTCTTTGGATTTATATGTTAATTTATAATAAATTAATATTAAAAGAACAATTAAGATCAAAACGAAACAGGAAAACATCTTGAAATTTCACCTTCGTATTCTTGACCTTGGATTAACGCTTGATCGATTTTTTTCAAAAAGAGACAATCTATATCGGCAGGAATCCTTTTTGTGAGAAAAAAAAACGAATATTTTTTATTGGTGTATTTATGCTCGAATAAACAGAAATATTTGTAGCAAATATCACGATGATTGGGCTCGTTTCGTTTGTACTTGGAATAGTTATGCGCAATACAGCAGTTTTCTCTCTGTTTATTTCATCTTTTGATCATATTCAAAGATTTATTTGTTAGAAAGAGAAATATGTTGATAAATATCTAAAAGATCTTCAGTGGATTTTTCCCACGAATATTTTTCTGCATATTTTCTCGAAAGTTCTCTTAATTCGTCGGTATTTTCTTGAACATAAGTCAATGCATTGAGAAATTGTTCATCATCATCAACATCAAATTCCAATTGAGGAAAATCTTTTTGATATAATTTACGAAAAACTTCACATTTGGGATAAATGATCGGTGTTCCACATGAAAGAGATTCAAGTAATGTAAAACCGTACGATTCGTGTAAACTTGTACAAAGAAATGCGTGGCCACTTTGATAATATTTATACAATTGATCATATGGAATTCGACCAATAAAACGAATATGTTCGATGTTTTTTTTTCGAACATAATCTTTCAATTGCGTTTCAACTGAACCAAAACCAACGATGTCTAAAGTGTAATCAGATTGAATTAATGAAAATAAATCGATTAAACGAAATAGATTCTTTTCAGGTGCAATTCGTCCGATATAAATTAATTTATTTCGAAGAAAATTCTTTGAAAATGAAAATAATTGAGTATCGATTCCAGTTGAAAGAACATTTCCTTTGTTAAAATTATTACAAAGAATTTTTAAATCAGTATAATTTTCTGGATGTAAAATTGGAATTTTTAATCGAATTGTTGGATAATAATTTGTGTAATATCCATAATTAGTCATCAATTGGAACACGTACGGATTTTTTATATATAATCGAACGAATTCATATGCATTTGTATGATATGAAGTACAAATGTTGATTTTCATTAATAAACAAAGTAAATAAATGAAAATCGTAAAAAGAAATATATTTGGACCGACGATATGAACCATTTGATAATTTCCGAAAAGAATATCTCGATATAATTGAAGAGATGGAAAGCAAATTCGCATATCTTTATTGAAAAAATAACACGGAATACTAAATAATGTTCGATTTGCTGTTGGACAATCTTTTGGACCATAAACAATGACTTCATGACCGAATTTTCTTAAATATTTTATATAATATTCAATACGAATCGTTATTCCACTTGTTTGAGGATGAAGATATTCACTTAAAATTAGAATTTTCATTGAAGAAACTCGTGTGTTTATGTTCTTCACAAATGATGATTGAGAGTAATCGACCTTCATTCAAATCACGCTTATTTTCACCCACTTTGCATTGACACGCAAAATATTTCGAATACGAAACGATGATTGGAGTGATTATTCACAATAGTTGAGTATACGGTTGACCGACCTCAGAATAACTTACATCTATTCAAGGAAAATACATTGATACTATTACAGACATGTACGTACGCATTCCTTCACATCCTCCTCTCCATCTGTTCATATTATCCTCGTTGTAGAATCTTTAGCTCAGTTATTCGAATCAACAGATTGAGTTTCATCTCTCGAGTGAAGATAACGCTAATAGATATTGTTTAGATTCGTTGGATTTGAAATGAAAATTTTAATAGTTGGTGGCGATGGTTATTGTGGATGGGCAACTGCACTTTATTTATCTGCGAAAAATCATCAAATAACAATTGTTGATAATTTCATTCGTCGACAGTGGGATGAAGAACATCAATTAAATTCACTTGTACCAATTTCTTCACTTGAACAACGTGTTCAACAATGGAAACATTTAACAGGAAAAACAATTCACACAATAAATATCGATATAACAAATTACTCATCGTTATGTGAAATTCTCAAATGTGAAGAAAAATTCGATACTTTAATTCATTTTGCTCAACAACGTTCAGCTCCATTTTCAATGATTGATCACGATCATTCGATTCGAACTCATATCAACAATACAGTTGGAAATTTAAATATTCTATGGGCATTACATGAATATTCTCCTGAGACACATTTAGTTAAATTAGGAACAATGGGAGAATATGGAACACCAAATATTGATATTGAAGAAGGTTTTCTTCATATTGAATATAAAGGACGATCTGATCGATTACCATTTCCTAAACAACCTGGATCATTTTATCATTTAACAAAAGTTTCCGATAGTGATCAAATCAATTTTGCGTGTAAAACTTGGAATTTACGAGCAACAGATTTAAATCAAGGTGTTGTTTATGGTTATGAAACAGATGAAATCAATTTATCGGAAATTTTAGCCAATCGATTCGATTACGATCATATTTTTGGAACTGTTCTCAATCGATTTTGTATTCAAGTTGCACTCGGTCATCCATTGACGATTTATGGCAAAGGTGGACAAACACGATCATTTATTAACATTCGTGATACGGTGAAATGCATTGAAATTGCTTGTGAGAAACCAGCTCAACTCGGAGAATATCGAGTTTTTAATCAATTTACTGAAATCTTCTCTGTTTTACAATTGGCTCAAATGGTTTCCAAAGTGGCAAACGAATCTTTGAAAATTCCTTGTGAAATTCAACATTTGAATAATCCGAGAAAAGAAAAAGAAATTCATTATTATAATTCAATTAATACAAATCTTCGTTCATTAGGTTTACAACCAACTTTATTAACAGATCAAACAATCATTTCGTTAATTCAATTGGCACAAAAGTATCAAAATCATGTTCATCTTCAACTTATTCCTCCACAAATTCGATGGACATCCGAAAATCAACAAGAATAATCGATTTCATTTTATTTTTTTCCTCAAAAAACAACTTCTATTTGAATCGTATTTTTCTTCATAAAAATCAAAATTTGAAAAAGAATTTTCTCATCAAAATGAAAAAGAAAGTTAATTTTGACAAAGAAATAATCCATGATTAACATAATGATACCATTTTTTCTCAGGTATATCTTCATAATGAAGCGAATTTCGATATTTGAGAAGAATCGAAAACCATTTTGATTTTGTCCAAAATTCGACATACGCATTTTGATCGTGACAAATCCATTTGGCCCAAATTCGATGAGTAAATGTGAAAAAACGATCGAGACAAGTTCCATTTGGTTCATTGAGAATATCTTCAATAAGAATGATTTTTTTTCCTACACGCATCGCTTCTTCGAGTAAAATCTCTCGAGATCGAACATGATGTAAAACATAAATAATTAGAATCACATCAAATGTTTCATTGGCATATTTGGAGAGATGATAACCATCAAATAAATGAAAATGTTGACTTTGTTTATTTGATCTCAGATCGACAACATCAATATCATGAATAGATATTCCAGGAAAATCAAATCGAATTAATTCAGATAAAATTCCATCACCACAACCGACATTCAGAATTTTCTGCTCTGTATTCAAATGAGGGCGAACATATTTGTATATGCGATCCCTGGGACCTGTAGAAAATAATAAAGATTTCAAGAAATCAAAAATTAGGACAAAGAAACCACGAAACATCGGATCGAATTACTCACACTGAATGATATTCGATTTTATTTCGTTACGAATGATTGGATATGATCAATCATTTCTGTTCTTTTTTTTTTTGTTTGCGATTTATTTTCCCTCCAACCCTTAGGGTCCTAAAGGGACAATTCTCTACCATCATTTCTGTTCTCTCGATGTTATTGTATATAATATCATCGAGTGATTAACCAAGGTCTAAGGAAGAACGAATCTCATCACGTGATATCAATAAACGGAATAAATACGATTTCATTCGATAAAATAACTTTTTCTTTGTTGATATTTTCTCAAATGTGTCAATGGAAAATATCGATAGCGGTATCGATATTGAGAAAACAAATAAATAGAAAATGGAATAAGTGTTTTTGTCTATTTATCTTTTCGAGTTGGTTTTGAAAATGATTTTATCAATATGAAACAACAATTGAAAATTGAAGGATATTCAAAATGTTATTTTCACAAATTAGAAGTAATGAAGGTGAATAACATGATCGATTTCAGAGTTGAAACTGGTCCGGTCAAAACCGAATATTTACCACTTTACAATATCACAAAATTGTACTTGTTTTCAAGGTTTTTTTTCTTTAGAAAATCGAGCTTTTGTATGTTTTTCTTTTGAAATATCGCATATTACAAAAAGAAAAGACTTCAAATGTATTTTTTTCTTTTCATAGATTTTGATTCTCATTTGTTCAAACGATTATCTGCTGTTCAACAAATTGTTCGTCTTCATCGTGATCAACATACTAATTATCATACCAATTCATCGTTTGGCCGGATTTTTGCCAGTTCTACGTCAAAAATCATCCGGCCGGACCAGAGCGGATCGAAGAAATCCGTCTAGTTTCAACTTCGATCAATTTATCAGTCAACAATTGATATTCACATATGTTTAGTACAAATACACTCTTATCAAATATCGATACACTTGTGTTACACGATTAAAGCGATGTAAGTGTCACAGAAAGTGATTTCGAACTAAACCAATGAAATGTAAAGAGTATTTTTTATTAAAGAATATCGTTATTCAAATGAAAATAAATTCCGCGTAATTGGAGAAGTGTTTCATGTGTTCCTGATTCGATAATTTCTCCTTGATTATTCAAAACATAAATCACATCGCAATGACGAACAGTTGATAAACGATGAGCAATGATAATAACTGTGGAATTGTGATAAAAACCATCTTTTTCCAACGATTGTTGAAGATGCTAAAAGAAAATATTCGACAAAAGAAGAATTCTTTTTTCGCTTTTGAAAATCGAACTTGTTCGTTAATTGTATCTAACGCCGATGTCGCTTCATCGAAAATCACACATTTAGTCTGTCGAAGAAGAGCACGAGCGATGACAATTCGTTGTTTTTGTCCGCCAGACAATTGTGTTCCGTTGAAACCAACATTTGTCTCATAACCCTACGAAAAAGCAAAATCAAATTTGAAAAGTAAACTTTCAATTGATAATACATTTGGTAATGAACAAATGAAATCGTGTAAATTGACAAGTTTCGCTACATGAATGATTTGATCCATCGTTGGAATCGAATCTGGTTGATAAGAACAACCAAATAAGAGATTTTCACGAATAGTTGTATTAAAGACAGCTGGATCTTGATTAACTAATGATAATTGGGATCTCCACCAATTTACATCCAATGAGCGAATTTCGTTATTGTCGATTAACTGAAAAAATCAAATGATTTTAAGAAATTAAAATAGAATCGATCTTATCTTACTAATTGACCGTGGTCAACGTCATAAAAGCGCAGAAGTAAATGGACAAGACTTGATTTTCCACATCCACTCGGACCAATTAAACCAATCTTTTCCCCTAAAGAGAAAGAAAAAACGAGAGATTTCCCGTTTTTCGATGGAAAAGATTTTACTCGGATTGATTTTCAATGAAAATTGATCTAAGACTTTCACATGAGTTCTCGTCGGATAAGAAAACGTTATTTGATGAAAATTAATTTGGCCACGAAATGAATTCTAAAGAAAAGTAATTCTTCTCGAATTTCGAGAGAAAATTTCTTTACCAATTTCATTCCATTGGACGAGAAATTCTCAATGGGCGATTGGCGTTCAAATAATTCAACAAAGTTTTCTGCTGCTTTTCCTGTTCGACCAAGTTCTTCAGCACTAAAATGAATAATTGTCGAATTTAAATCTCCTATACTTTCATTCTTCTTTCGAATTCAAATACTTACGCCATTTCAGCCATTGTTGTAGCAAAACTAATATAAATTGCATAACCAAATACTCTAAAAAGAATCCATTGGAATTGAAATGAATGATTCGAAAAAGTCTTTACACGATCATCTGATGTAATTTTAATTGCTGAAAATCAACAAGTTTCAAAGCAACGAGAAATAAAATGCCAACAGCAAATCGTCCAATGGAATGTCGAATTCCTGATAAAAATCCAATAAGAAAATAAACTTCTTTTCTTCTAAAACATATTCAACCAAAAAGTTTTGATCATTTCAAATAAAATCTTCTTCATACATCGTCATTTGATCGATTAATGAATTGTATTTAACAGAGAAATCTTCGGTTTTTCTCAATTGATGAACAACACGAATATTTGTCAAACATTCGACAACTAACTGAAAATAAAAACGACAAAAAATGAAAGGAATATCACAGTGCTATACTTCTCAATGAACAATTTCCTTTTAAAGATATGAAAACATACTGTTGTGGCTTGTTCCATTATCTGATTATGTTTGATATAATGTCGTTGTGTTATAGAAATCATTTCCACGACAGCGATGATAAAAATCACTAATTGAATCACTACGATGAACATTAATTTCCAATTGATAACGAAACCAATGATTGAACCGATTAAAAGTGTTCCTGCTGCTTGTAATACAAATACAATTCGAACATTGAACAACTTAAAACAAAGAAAACATCAAATAAAAACGAAAATCATCGAAAAGATTCGTTAACTCTTTTAATATCATCAGCATCTGTACAAAGACGAACACAAAGTGCGGCACTGTTATTCTCTAGTCGATCATGCCAATCCATTTCTTGTTGAAAATACGCTGTTAATGCTCGAATACGAAGTCTTCGAATAAACGATGCACCTGCAATTGCCAGATTTAAATGCTAAAAATAAATTCAAAACAAGAAGTTTTCTTCTCTTCAATCGAATCCATACTGATAATAAATTCAACAAAAATGTCATTATGGCCAAGAAAACAAAACTTAGACAAATCCATTTGGTCGTATTTTGTTGAATTTCAGTGTCACATTCTTGAAATGTCTAAAAGGAATTCAAATGCGAAAAAATGAATTGTGTAACACTGAGATTTGATCACCATCCGAGACAATGATTCGATTCAATAATGATCTCGGTAAGATTCGTCTTTTATGTTCTCGAACCTCATCTCTTTTTCGAGGAAACATACATCTGTTTTGAAAAATGAGATTTGACGCAAAGACATGATCAATTGACGACCATTTCTAGAATTGAAATCAAATTGTGAGTTACCTTAGCTGAATATCCGAGTAATAAAGAAAATCCGACATCAAGTCCACCATAGATAAAACAAAAAATCGAACCAAGAAGAATATAATACAATTCTGGATGCGCCATTCGAAGCAAAGTGAACATTGGATATTTCGAACGAGATGATTTTGCATGATGTACTTGACCGGCACTCTCAATCGAAGTTTTCGTGACTAATTCGTCATCTTTGAATTCTAATATTCAATCAAATGAGATCAAAATGACAAAACGTAAGAATTTCTCTACTTTGATTTTCATCATTGAACAAATCCGATTGAATTGTTTCAATATTTTCTTGTTTTTGAGCTTGAATTAATCGAAAATATGCTCCTCGTCTTTCGACAAGAGTATCATGATCACCGAATTCCAGAATTTCTCCATCTTCTAACACATAAATACACGAACAATGACGAATTGTTGATAAACGATGTGCAACAATTAAAATTAAACGATTTGAAGATAATTGAGAGAGTGTTTGTTGGAAAAGTCTTTCACTTTGATTATCCAACGCACTTGTTGGTTCATCCAATAATAAAATAGGTGCTTTTTGAATCAACGCACGTGCTAAAACAATCCGTTGTCGTTCTCCACCCGATAAATTCAAACCTTTTTCACCAATTAATGTTTCATATTTCTACAAAATCAAAATCTTTGCAATCAAAATGAACACATTCGACCTTTCTTTTTACATCCGGTAATGTCATGATAAAAGAATGAGCATTGGCTTGTTTTGCTGCTTCGATCACATCATTTTCTGTTGCTTTGCAATTTCCATATTGAATATTATGAAAAATCGTCGTTGAAAAAATCGCCTAAGACAATCGAAGACAAATGAAGAAATCGATTTTCGATTAAATTCAACTAACGGTATCTTGATTGACCATTGCGATGTTTTCCCTTAACCATTTTTTATTATAATTTTGAATATTTGTACCATCTAGACGAATTTCACCAGATGTAACTTGATAAAATCGCGTTAATAATTGTAAACACGAACTTTTCCCACTTCCACTATGTCCAACTAAGGCGATCATCTTTCCTCGTTCGAAACTCAGATTCATATCTTTGAGCGCATCGATATTTGATCTTGTTGGATATGCAAAACTCACGTGATAAAATTCGATCGTATTAAACAAAGCGTTCGTCAACAATTCTCTTTCCTCGTCATCATCTGTTGAATCATCTTCATCTAATATCGAAAACACATCCACAGCAGCAGCTTTGGCTTCACTTAGAAATACACAAGATGCTGCCGCTTGATTGATTAGAACAAGACAAATTCCCGACATTGATAAAATCTTCAAATAGAAGAAAAGAAAGAATTTTCAATGAGAAAGAATTTCATTTGACTTACTAATAAAGCATCATTAATTGTTGGGCGATTTTGTTCGGAAAGTTGAAAAAAGAGAAATACCAGAGTTAAAAGACAAATGATATAAAATAAATATAACATGATTTTTAATAAACTAAAGATTAATCCAACAAAAACACTTTTCTTTATTGTATATTGACGAATCAAATCCAAATGATTTGTATAACTAAAAACAAAGAAATTCATCACAGAATGAAACTCGATTTTCTATTGAGAGAAGATCAATGATAACAAATCTTCTTTTCTCATTAGAATTGATGAAAACTTACCGATTGATGATTAATCCAACAGCATTATTTGCGAGAACAGTACGTAGAGCACCTAATCCTTCTTGAGCAACGCTTCCCGCTGTGGCGTATGCACGCATTTCTTCAATTGATACTTCTAATATGACCTATGTAGAAAAAGTATTCGAAAATCGAATTCTGTGAGATGGGAATTACCTTTGCCAAATAACCAATAAGAATAAAATTGAGAAATATGATGAGAAATGATAAAATTGCCAATGGCCAATAGACAAATAAACAAATCGACAATCCAAAGAAAGAATATAACGATGTTGTAAGAAAAGTGGATAATTTGTCTCCAATTCCCAATGAAATTCGATCAATATTTGATAATAATTTGATAAACCATTCACAATTCGAATGTTTATCAAAATATGTTAAATTCTAAAAAAACCAAAATCTTCTTCATCTTTCTTCTGAATTCAAACTTTTTTTTAAAATACTTTATTAATGATTTTCTTGAACAATAATTGTCGTATTCGATTCGTTTGTCGTTTACTTGAGCTCATAAAAGTCACGGAATTAATTGATGAAACAAGAAATTGAAAACACGCAAAGACTATCGAAGAAATTGTCAAATGATTTTCCGAAAACGATTTCTTTCTTACGGGTTAATTTCATTGCCAAATGAAAAATCTTTTCATAAAAGTCGCGATCATTTTCCTGAAAATTTCTCAATTGAATATTTTGATTTGTACAGAATCTAAAAGAACGTCAATATTTTCTTCGATTCAAATCAATGAAATTTACTTGGAAATATTGAACAAATTTCCGTAATGAATTTCAATTCCATGAGGACATTGAGATGTTTTCAGAACTAAACATTGATTATAAACTTCTTGAACAATTAATCCACAAAGACAACCCATATAATAAATGATCATTGGAAAGAGAAATCCCTGAATAACAGATGAGATCAAACCAACAATTAATAAACATTTATCTAATTGATCAGCATAGCGAAACTAAGATTTAAAAAAGAATTTTTCAAAGAAAACAAAATCGAATTGTTTACCAATTGAACAAATGAGACGGATGATGATGATGAGAAGTCATTTGATGATCTATAAGCAGAGAAGAAAATCTTCAAATGATTCCAATATTTTCCATACTTTTCCTTTGTATAAGATTGACCTTCATTTGGTAATAATTTTTTTTTTTCATCGTTCATTTCGATTAATCTAAAAGAAAACATAAATGAACAATATCATTCCCTGGTTTGTGTCTCAAAGCAGAGAAATTACAAATGGTTATTCAAATAAATTGATTTCAAAATAGCTTTTACCTTTCTTTGGATGATTAACACACATTTGTGCCTTCATTTTCTATTCCTTTTCTCACACAATATCTTGTTTGTGCAATCAACCACATCGGTTCTGTTTGTAGGTGAATATTTTTCATTCAAAGGACACGAAACTAAATAGAGAATTATATTTCGTATTTTGATCGACAGATTTTTATAAAGGTTTTTCTTTTCTCGAATATAAACGAAGAATCAAATTTACTTGTAGTTACATATGGAGATGATTTCAAACGAAAACTCAACTCCACCCAAACAGTCAAGATTTTGAAAAAACGCGTGTAAACTGTAGGGTTTTTCGACCATGTCTGGATGCGCCATCGTGATTCCCGGGGATCACCTTAAAACACGTCAAAAAAAAAACGATCAAAACACGACATAATTTCTAAGTCGTTGATATATGTGGCGAGTATCTATATGTAATTTGTATTGAAACGAACGCTAAGGAACTTATATCGTTTCATCGCTAATAACTCATGAGCGTTTGCAATACCCGTCAAAACGCAATACTTGAACATCATGTTAGTTTTTTGCATCGTACACGTTCCAAAAAGTAACACCCATTTTCCTCAAATTTTTCAAGAAGTTTTACGACTACCATCGGGAACCCCGATTATCAGACGTGTACGTTCAGAAAAACAACATGCGAAAACACATCGTCTACAACAGAAAAGTATGTGATTACACGTACAAATCAACTTAGATATAAAGAGGAAATGGGTCTGTTTTTATTTCTAATATCTCACTTAAGATTTATCTGCGATAAAGATCACTCTAAATATAAAAGAAGAAAACATTTCGCTTTCTATATAACATAAAACTCACCTTTCGTAAGATTTCGATCTCGATCTAAATGACAATACGAAATATTTAATCTAAGATCTAAAATATGACTTATCTTTAATCAAATATGGCTAGGAACCTAAATAATAGTAGAAAATATTTCATTTCGTATTTGAAATATGATTTACTCTTAATTAGATATCGATATCAACCTAGAACCTAAACGACAATAAGAAATGGGTGAGGGTGAGGGTGAGGGTGTAATAGTAATCCTCAACATTAAAATGCTTTGACATTATAGTGTAGAGAAAATTGAAGAACCAAAATAGGGTCAATACATGACACTACACGATAGTACATTAGAATATAGATATACTAAATACAGTATTGTAGGATTAAAACAGTTCGTAGTTAAATTCAATGTACAATTTGTATTTGTGCATCTTTGTTCATTTACATATGTTAAACAGATAAAATACCAAACCATTCGTTTTAATATTCTGTAGATATAATTCAGGTGAAAACTGTACGATGTTTGTAAATACAAATTTAATTTATGAAAACACATATTGATTTGACTTTTTCATCGCTAACACGCTGGAATTTCCTAGAAAAGTACGAGAAATAATTTATGAAAGATAATCAGTATAAAATCGTAATTCTTAAGCGTAAACACGACCATTATTTATGGCAGACTTCTCAACATTTATAACTGTACAGTTAAACGCAAAATATCTCAGATTTCTACATGTTTATAAGTTCATGTAGAAAAGTGAACGATAAAACGACAGAACAGAGCACTTTCTTCTAGCAAACACGTTTGTTAATCATACTCGAGAAAATGTCAGCGGTGTTCACAATCAGAAAGAAAGTTTCTTCATGTTTACATTTCCACTTGATGATCCTGCACGCATGTAAACACTATAAAAATAGTGTTTTCCTCCATTTACACGCGTCTTTCCAAAACCTTGACTGCTTAGGTAGATCACCCATGGTGCACCTAGTTGACTTTGCAAATTTGTATGTACGAAAGATTTGTTTGTGGAAATAAATTGTTAATTCAACTAAAAAGTCATTTTTCAGCAAAAGAAAAAGAAACAAATACAAAAAAAGGTGATTTTTTCTACGAAATCAAAATAATTTTCTTCGAAAGTATCGACGAGTAAACCATGTCAAAAACAAAAAGAATAACAGCGAAAGAAAATAACGCGTTCTATTATAAAAAAAAACAAAGAAGAAAATGAAGAAGAAATTCATTGAAAAACTTACAAGATTTTCCTAAAAGTCAATTTGGATTTTTTCGATTGATGTAACGGTTCTTTTAAGAGATATTTTTTCACTCCAATGCAATAATTTCGAAGATAAATTGTCCAATCAATATCTTTAACATCAAAATGAAATTCTTCTTTATCAAAATCTGTCATTTGATTTAATAAAAATTGACTATTATGATTCGAAAATATCCATTGATTTGATGCAAAATAATTTAAAGTTGCGACAACATTGGAAATTCTTTTATTCAATTTTACCATTCTAAAAAGAAAATAATTTACAATTAATATGACATGTTAATCGATTTGATTTACCCTGTTTTACGAAATGTTAATAAAGAAAAGAAATCAATTAAATATGCCGGAAGAATTTCTTCGAAGAAACGTCGAATATAATAAAAAGGTCTAAAAGAAGAAAAAAATCATTGAAGAAGAAGAAAAGAGAAGTTATTGATATACGTTATTGTTGTAAGATAAAGATTTGGTTGAATTAGTCGATAATTCTCAAATCCAATTGATTTTTGTTCTCGAATTACAATTTCAACTAAACATAGAAAAATTCTTTTTCAAAATTTTTCATGAAAATCAATTTACCATAATCAGAAAATGAAACACAAGTCTTATAATTTGATCCAGTTGAACAATTATAAACCATTGGATTTGATAATCTGAATGAAAAATGAAAAGTTCAAGAAGAATTTCTTTTTTTCTCAATTACAAATTATTTTTTGTTGCTGTAATCCATCCAATAACTATTGTCATATTAGCAACAATATCAACTGGAATTAATGGATGATCAATATATGAATTAGCTTGACCTGATCTTAATAAACATTTTCCCAACTAAAATTTCTTTTTAAATTAATAAAAAATATTTCAATTAAAACTTTACTGAAGTAAGAATACTTGTTGTTCCACTATAATTATCAATCCATCCCTTTTAAAAAAGAAAATTATGTNGACCTGCTGTTCTTCTTGATTCAATTTTAATTCAATTAACTCGAGATATTTCACAAAATAAACTTTTATCGAAAGGAATTTCATCCAATCTTCAACAAGATCATTTAGAATTAATTCGAAAGTATCTTCTCAATGAACAAATTCCAAAATATCGTTTATGGGAATTTTTTATTGTTGATATTGATAAAATTGTTAAAGAATTTCATGAATATTTATCAAAAGAATCTATTTGTTTAGAAAGATCTTCAAATGAAAAACTTCAAATTGATTATGGGAAATATCATCGATTAAAAAGTACAATTAATTTTGAATTTGCTAAAAAAATTTATTATTATCAAAGATCAAATATTGACAAAACTGAAGAATTAATTAAAATATCATGTGAACAATTGAAATCAGATTTAATTAAAATCAATGAAAATATTCAAAATGATTTAAATAAAAAACTTGAACGTGCAATTGATAATTGTATTAAATCATGTTTTTATCGATTTTTTTCATATGATGGACCAAAATATAAACAAATTTCATTTCCATCAATTCCATTTGTATCCAATTATTTTTCATATCCAAATCAACAATTTCAACATCCTGATAAAATCAATAATTTAATTGAAAATGATTTTGAATATCAAATGAATATTATGGCACATAATGGATGGATAATGAATGATGATCCACGACGAAATTTTGCTGATGAAGGTCAAGATGTTTATTTATGTCGTGATTTAATTCCTTGGTGTGATTTAATTAAATTACGTTTTGGAAATAAACGTGAAGAATGTTCGGATATTTTATATTCTTATATGAAAGAATATACACGATTAATTGTTAAAATCTTTCATGGTTGTCGATTAGATAATTGTCATTCAACACCTATTTGGTTTGCACAAGAAATGATGGATTATGCAAGAGAAATTAAACCAAATTTTTATATTAATGCAGAATTATTTACAGGAAATATTTCAATTGATAATTATTTTATTAATCAAATTGGAATTGAGTCAATTGTAAGAGAATCTTATCGTGCATTTAATCCATATGAATTAGGTGAAATGATTTCAACAATAAGTCAATCAAATCCAATTGGTTCATTTATTCAATTGAATATTTTACCATTAAAATCNGTGAGGGTATGAGTTTGAACAAAGAATAAAAATGAATCTCTTATTTGCTAATAAAATTGGTAAAAATAAATATGTGGCGTTCATCTGAGATCTGGCGTAACTTGTTTCTGTGGAAAGTTTGAGCGTGGATATGAATGAATATCTTTTACTCTCACAATACACTCTTGAATTTTATTGTTTATCAATGCAGAAAAGATTACATAAGAAAGAAATCTTAGCTTATCAACCGCCCAGGTCGAACAATCCCATCAGATCCTAAAGGAATTCGACGGATCCGATGAAATCCTGATGACGGAATCGCATTGAATTCTGACGGTCTCGGATCCGAAACATGGATTTCCTGGATTTTCTAACGGTCATCATAGAATATAGCTAAAAAGATCGCTCATAAAATTTGCAACAACCGACGGGATTTTTCTACTCGGATTCCAATGCAATTCCGTTTCCAGGAATCCGATCGGATTTTGTCGGATGGTCGGATCCGGTAAGATCCGATCGGATCCAGAATCGGATTTGTTGACCTGGGTATCTTCAAAAAATGGTCCTTTGTCTAGAAAGAATAACGTTTTTAAAAAATTTGAAAAACTAACATCGGATTCGAAATCTTCGACTCCGATTACCTTTCGGTCAATCCTTGCGTAATGATCAGCGGTTAGTTTTCATGGATTTCTGTATTGCTGCAATCGGATTGGGTTAGAGAAGCAAGAAATAGTATTTAATTAATAATAATTAAGAGAAAAATATTTTTCAAGAAGTAACAGCAGATTCGGACTGCTCGACCTCAATTATTTATGACTAATCATTTTCTGACTGCTGCGAAGAACATTTTCATCGATTCATAAACTCCTTTGATCTGATTAACTTGAGCAAGCTAACAAACTGTTACGATTTTAGCAGTCTCTTTAAGGGGTCAATAAGCCTTTCTTTCATAAAAAGGAATTATTAAGTCTATTGGAGAATATAGCAGTCTCCCCTATCGAAACGTCTTTTTTCAACCCTGTAATTAAAATCAGTGGCGGCGCGACCGGAGGAGGTACTTCCCTCCAGTTTTTAGAAAATTTTAACAAAACTTTCTCCCATTTTGCCAGAAAATTAATTAAATTTTTCTCCTATTTCCTAAAAGTTTATTTGTAATTTTCTCCCATTTTTCCAAAAAACTATGTAAAAATTCTATGATCTAAGAGAAACTAAACGTGAAATTTTCTAAAATTTCTCTGATGTTTGAGAAAATATGAGTGAGATTTTCTCTAATTTTAGAGAATATGTGTCCGGATTTTCTCGGTAACAAAAAAAACTCATCTGAGCTCTTTCAGTTTTGTCTGATTTGCGATGAAAGTTTAAAGATTTGATCTTCATCTGACCAGAAAAGGAATCTGAATAGTGAAAAGAAATCATTAGAAAAATAATATTTTCATAAAAATTCGAAGAAATATTTTTCTTCTTTTAGGTACATTTAACAATTTCTTTGCTACAGAATATCCCACGACTACTGACAACAACATAAGTCACATTCAAATTTACATTCTCTTTATAGATACCACTAATATCAGATCATCATTTAAAAATATTTAGTAACGCAGAATAGAGACAAATACTTATTGGTACATGTATTATGAAATAATAATATTATTGTCGCTCTTCTTTTTCAACAAATGAAAGGTGACTCATTGGATGGTTTTATCATCTGTTTTAGCTTTCTAATTGAAAAATTCTACTAAAACTTTAGAACGGTAGCTGTGCTTTATGTATCAAACGGAAGTACTCACATTATATCAAATAGTTGATGAACAGACAAAATGATATATTTCAATTTTTTTTATCATTACATATTAATCGTTTAATTTCTTACATTTCCAACGATTTTGCAAATTTTCTCCCATTTTGGAAAATACCCTTCCTCTGCTTTTACCTCTTCGCGCCGCCACTGTAATTAAAGCAAGACTCCCTTTTCAATTCAGGTTTTTGCTATTGATACTAGAATATGTAAGTAATAATCTAAAAACTGAGGATGAGAACATATGAGTAAGTGCAAAATACTCATATCTTAATAATACATTTGTATCTTTTGAACAAATAAAGAAACTATGAAATTCGTCAGAAATAACTCAGATAGGATTACTGGAATATGTAGGTAATCATGTGAGGATCGATAGATAAGGAATATCGGAAACTCTGACAAAACAATAAAGAAGAGCATTTTTAAATCTGGTAGTTGTGCTGTTAAAAAGAAACTTTATTTGGCAACATAGAAAAGCATCGAATAATAAGTGTCGAGATAAACGTACAAACAAGAAACAAGTAGCGTTCGTTGTGCCGACTCACTTCACCCTCGACTGTGGAAGACAGATATACTGTCTGCGTGTGCTATTAATGAGGCGAATCGATCTAGCAACTTCGCGTACGATGAAACGGTACAACTTTTTCTCTTCCACTATTTATTAACTCTCGCAAACAAAATAGCTTGTTGTCTTTGTAAAACAAACGTGAGGATATAAAAGGTCCTTTTTATTGTGAATTTATCACCAGTAACGCTGGTCGAGTACTCTCGCTGAACGCTTGGCTGATTTTCTTCCTAGTGTACTCTTGCCATTAGAACTATACAAAAGATGTATCAACTCACTTATCTCGCAGTCGGTCGTCGGCGTCCCTTCAGTCCACCACTCCCGACTGCTCAATATTGCTCATAGCACATACGCTTTCTTAATAGCAGGCGCTTTCTGTCCCCACCCTTCACACAACAAAAGCATAAAAGATGTTCAATGCATTATTCATGTATCCTACACATTTAATTTTACAGCCTTACATCCCGTGATAGCTCATTTTATGATTTGCGACAATTATCAATCAGCCTCATCTATCTCCACGCGCTATTCGTGACGTTTCTGTCATTTTTTGCCTTCAATCATGACACAGATAGATACCATTCAAACTACTTTTCCTCAAGAGAC